>JAWWEV010000169.1:319018-336877 GCA_035583235.1 Hafferia zeledoni | reverse complement strand
CTGGCAGAGCTTGAGCCCATCGTGCCCCCTTGTCCTATTGCTGAGTGCCTGGGAGAAGAGACCAACCCCCACCTGGGTCAGCCCTGAAGGCTCCACATGCCTGAGGAAATACAGCCCCTAAATACCACACATACAATGCCCCAAAGGAAAGGGGGCTGCTGCTTCACATTAATTCTTTTATTCAGGTTTTCCCTGTGCTGGATGCTACTTCAATAAACACAGCCTCTCTTGCCTTCCCTAAGAGACTGGTTTTTCCTTTTAAAGAGTTTCAAAAGATTCCCATTCCAACAGCAGAAGCAGAAAGGAAGCCCAGCACTCAAGCCCACACAGGGCTCCCAGATCCACAGAGACTCTCCTCACCACGAAGGGGTGGCACCCAAAGCTCCCAAACTCTGCTGATACCTCTTCAAACAAAAGAAGTGTTCCACAGGAACAGGAATTGTCACTGGAAAGATTAAACACAATCCAGGCTTAAGATTTCCTCCAAAGTTTTCTTGATTAGACATCAAGAAAAATTGTAGTACACAAATCTCTGTGCTCCTGAGTATTTCTGATGTACTTATCACTGCTCCTAGCCCAAAAAGGGAATCTATTCTCAGCAAGAACATCTCTGAAGAAGACACCAACATGACATTTTCTCCCATTTCCCATGGAGGAAAGAAAGCATGTTTGTTTGCAAGAGAGATAAAACCATCAGGCAGGAAAGTCGTGACAGATAATTTGCTTTAAAAGCTCTTATTTTGTACCTCATATGTGGTTTGCCTACCATGTAAATTAAAAAAAAGGGGGGGGGGACACACACAAAAAAACCCAAAAAAACCCCCCAAAAAACAAACAAACAAACAAAAACAAGAGGAGGAGGAAAGAAAAAGCATCAACCTAACCCTAATATATTCCAGGGCAAGGGGGTACATCTCCCCTTCCCCAAACTACCTGACTGAAGCTCTTTGTTTTAATATTCAGAGCAGCAAGGAATGGTGAGCATAACTCCAGGAAAATGAATTGAAACCAGTTAGCACTGAGTGTGTATAACAATTTTACCTGTATTATTTATTACTGGGATACAGTTCTGTATGCAGCATTGATTTCTTTTGTTTTTCCAGTGGTAAATGGACGTGGACTACTAATGATTCTTCCTATTAGACTGTGAAGGTTTCTTTTATACTAGCAATAAATTCTTTGCTTTATATATAAGGCGCATTTCCTCTTTGCCAACAAGACTTTGAGCATAACAATGCAATGTGGACATTCAGCATTAAACTGAATCAAATGTTCTACTTGAGATTTTTACCTCATTTCTTGCTCATCGCAGGGCCAAGACACAAGAACATCCACAAGAATGAGCCTTGACACTTGTCTAAAGTACCTGATCAGCTTTCCAATGCTGGAGGAAGGGCTGTTTGGATGGAGTCAAAATACAGTTTTGACTCCTTTCATAATCAACACAGAGAAGCTGGTTGTAACAAACCTGTTATCTCTCTCTCTTTGGGTGTGGTACTTTTTCTGTTGGTTGTGGGTTTGGTTTTCTTATATAAGAAATTTCAATCATGAAACAAAACTGCAGAATCTTTGAAAATAGATTTTTCACAATTAGGATTTTTCCCTCTAAGGCATATGTTACCAGTAATAACAGCTCGAATATATACAAGAAAATTGTTCAGTGAACTTTCTTGCCCTAGTTATTTTAAATGGTTCAATACCATGCTAGCAACACCAACACACCTATGGCAGTATGTCTACACTCCATTACTGGCAATTATAAATATCACTGTGAACAGAATTTCTCCCAGTGTTGCTGCCATATAGAATTAAATACAAGATTTTTCAGAAGCCAAATGAAAACAGTGGTCTGGTGTATGAAAAAGGAGGGGAGTGAACCACAGAGCAGCAATTCATCCCTACCCGGCAAATTACATCTGAGGCTTATGGTTAAATATGACTTCGTTATCCTGCACCTTTAGAAGCACATGAAAGCTCAACATAATAAATATCACAAACCATGTATACAACACAAGGCATAGCTTACTACATTTACATTACTGTGGGATCTGATTTCAAGCATGATCTGAATAACTCCTGTCTGAAAACCCCCTACTGGCAGGGAACTCCATTGTACCTCTTATCCTTCTGATCACACTTAATGGAACAGTAGTGAAAAATCAGGAAGATCACAAGACAAAGCCAAGAGCTTGCTTAGTAATTACATCTCCTGGGACTCCTTTATGTTTTACCTTAGGAAGCTACAGGTCATCACCATCCTTTTTATTTCCCTTTTACTTGTTTGAGCAAACATTTCTGCCTGCCAATTTGCAAGCATAGTGACTCCCACAGTTACAGTTTTCTGTAAATGTAATGGCTAAAAATCAATAGTCACTATAATTCTTTCAAAGTTCATTATAAATTTCAATGTAACCAAAACTAGTTAAGATCCCCTGACTGCAATGACTCAACCACATGAATAAATCTACACAAATGAATAACCATTTTGGGGTCAATGCAATTTTTCACCAGTATGAAGAAAGTCGCAGAGAGCTTTTCTATAAACCAAGGATTAGGAACGAGGCAAAAATCTTCCTGGAGGAATAAACACTCATATATATTCAATTATTCACCACCATAGCTTTGTTCTGACCCATTTTCTAGGAACACATGTTTAGCACTACATAATTTCCATGCTACTAATAACCCCCCAAACCCCCCATCCAACTCCATCCTCAGGAATTTGAGCCTCCTATCCAGTACTACTTAATCCAAAAGTCTAAGACTCTTAACACTGGAGCAACATCTTTCCAGTTTCACCAAAGAGCCTCAGTTATCTCATTACATTGTGAGAATAACACACATGTGTGTTACCTGAAAACATTCAATTAAATGAAGTTGTCTTCCTGGTCTCTAAGTTTTCATTTTCAAGCAGGAGGCAGGGGAAAGCCATAGCCCTACTCACCACCACGGGAGGGGAAGAATAATACACCCACTTCCTGCAGCACAAATCCCAAAGGTTTTGTAAGCTCATGCCATTCTTTCTAGCTCTAAAAAACATCTCCAAAATGCACTACAGAATCTCTGGGGGAAGCAAGTATCCAGCATACACTAACTAAACGGCTTGTGTTTGTGCTGCCTTTTACAGATTTGCTGAGCAGCAGCAGAAAGCATTTGGCAGCACTAATCAGATCCTGTTTGGAGCCCAGGAGGCAGCAGAGAAACTGGAGAACGGCAGCAGTAGTGCCTCCAGAAACCACCAGGTAGTTCTACTCAGTGACTCTGTGGCATTCCATCTTTACATCCTGGCGACATTTTCCTTTCACATGAGTCAGCCAGTTAAATGAGGGGCTTATGGAAAAGCTGAAATGGCAAGGAAAATTTCTTAGGAATGTTAAAGGCTTCTAAAATCAGTGGATGCCTTACAAATATGTGTTGTCTCCCAAAGCTTTGCATGTCGAACATCTGACTGAGAACTCACTTTTCCAAGGATGCCTTTAAAGTCATACAATTACTGCTACCGATTTTATCTGTTTTCCATAGTTTTCACGTCATTAGTAGGTGTCAATGAACACTTTTTATGGTTCATAAATTTAATTTAAATGCCTTCTCAAATTCAGAGTTTAACACTTCCATTGTTTATCTCAAATATTTCAGTACATATTCTTTTTCTTTTAAAATTCACTGGGGTAAATTAGGAAGTATTAGACATCATTTCTGCCATGAATA
Organism: Hafferia zeledoni; assembly: GCA_035583235.1. NCBI lineage: Eukaryota > Metazoa > Chordata > Aves > Passeriformes > Thamnophilidae > Hafferia > Hafferia zeledoni. The sequence continues at coordinate 333,169 of JAWWEV010000169.1, read as the reverse complement.
TGATATATGTAACCATTCTTGCTTCCCTTTATTATCCTTTCGATTTAGAAAACAGTACCTCACCTTAAAGTGCTCATATGTTCAGTCAAATATTCAGTTGGCTTACTCAAGCCATCATACTTGTGTAAGGTTCCACAGATCTTCATAGGGAAGAGGAAAACATCCCAAGTTACAACAGAAAACAACTTTAGATCTTTTCCACTAGTAGATTATTTAAAATTCTAACACCCTAGCTTGCAAGGCAACATCAGTTTAACAGAAGCCAGGATGAAAGCTCTCGAAGGTGGAGCCCCCACAGAACACACTGAGCACCTGGAACTCTGCCCAAGTTACTGCCCAGTGCCAACCCCTCAGCTCTGAGCACACAAGAATAAAAAGGGCAGCTGTCAGTTGGGTTGGGTTTCTTCCCTCTCCAGCACAGTGGCACTGACTGAGTGTTCCCTAAATAGGCTGGCAGGGCATGAAGGCAGCTTAAATAACTAATGGAAATTACTGCACAGGAAAGCCCAGACACAGCTCTGGAGTCCTGGGAGCATTCCATGAAAGCACTGCAAGCAAAGTACTTCACAACACCTTCAGCCCTTCTCGCAGCTTTGTAGCTGGATCTGATCAATATACCACTATCACAAGGACTGACAATGGGACTGTAAATGTCTTGCTGGTGTCCTTTACCATTCTACGAGTGCCATTATGGACCTAAGCTTTTAGACTGCCTCAGAATATTGTTATGAAATTACTTTTCGAAGTCAGCATATTAAACAACATAATCTACAAAGACCTTTAAAATTAAAGACACAAAATATTAGGTTTCTGAACTAAGAAAAAAGTCTTTTAAGGCCAAGAGAAGAAAAAAAAATACAAATAGCAACTCCAGAGCAAAGGTTTCTCTTCCAAAAAAGCAACAAGCATTTAATAACCACACTTCTATTATCTGCAACAAAACTTACACTCTTGTCAGTTTTGAGATGGAAACTGGGAATTATAATTTTCAAAACTTCTAGTCAACCCACTGAGAAAGACCACTACCTTTCCCTACCAGGAGCAATTTAATACTACCCCTCTTCGCAGTGCTTGAAAGTCCAGAGAACCTCTGAGTGTTACCAGGAGTCAGGTATTTACCTCAGGGAACAGGACAAGATGCTTTCCCCCCGCCCCCTCCTTTTCAATATTTTATGAAGTTCACTGCATAAGAACTACAAATAGAAGATATATTAACAAATTCATTCCAGAAATTACAAGCAAACTCACACACACTGTTTAAAGCTCATTTTTACCCTGACTGTGCTATGATACCCTGTGCATTTATAACTCAGATGGTGGTATAAATGCAAAGAGGCTCACTCTTAATATTATGACAATGAAAAAAATGCTTTTACAAATGATTGAAGGAGTAATTGGAGAGAAAGGAAGAACTTTGGACAAAAGGATGATAACCTTTTAGCATGATATATACACACTGTCACTGAATATGTGTTGTTCTATGCTGCAGCATTTTATCTTATATCCACTTGAAAGTCCTCAAAGTCAATCTTTGATATATTTTTCCTTGAAAACTATTTATTATAATAAATGTTGATTCTCATTTACTTGGATGCAATCTAAAGTGATTGAAGAATTTAATAACACAAACTATAATTTGTAGTACAGTGATTTCCTTATAATTAACTTTGCTATACATTTTGACAGGCAGTCTTTCAGATTGAAACTATGACATTTATCAATACAGTTTTAAATTATGCTTACTCTTAGTGATGAAAAATGGCTCCCTATTGCACAGCCTTCAGTTCTCACTGTCACAATAACACAAAACTTGCATATTCTGTCAGAAACCTGCCCTACAGAATTCTTCGATGTTCCTGTTATTTTGGCTTAGAGTTACAGCTAGATGAGAATGCCTCCTTTATTTCTCACACCTGCACAGGAAAGTCATGTAGTAGCAGCTTCAGGTGTCTTACATTCTCAATGATAGTTTTCAGTTTTCACCTCCATCAAGGCTACAGTGTCAGAAATACCAGATTCAGATCTGTGACAAGTTCACACGATTTGTTTAGGGATATTTTACTCCAGTTATTTAAATGCTATGATAATACTTAAGAGAGCCATAAAACAACCTTCTTTTCTGTTGCCATCTTAGTGAGGAGATGTACACTTTAATACATCCCTTAATACCGAGATGCCCAGAGTGCCATGTGTAAAGCAAGGACCACAGTGCCCAACTGCACAACTCAACAGTGCTTTGAAGTGTATCTAACTCAAGGGTTCAAAGTCCAGTGTATGCAGGGCACCACAACCAGCAGCAGGACCCAGCTCGGGGCAAGGCAGGGCACAGCTCACCAGGAGCTGCCAGGGCTACACACAGAACCTCCCAGAGAAAGCCAGCTGGGTGGCAGTGCAAGGCATGTTCTCGTGAAGTTGGGAAGACTAAAAGACTTCACACAACAACTACAGGTAAGTGTTTAATGGCACTTAATGATGAGGAAAGCACTCCATTAATACAACAACATCAGCCTCTCCACTCCAGGGAGATGTCAGTGTTGCCTAGTGCTACAGTCCAGAAGAGCAAAGCTAAGGTCATTTGAAATGCTAAATTTAGAGTCTAGTCCAGCCCACAAAATCTAAATAGTTCAGAAGAACAATCTTACAAATTCACTGACTCAGGATCTGACTTTAAAGAAAGCAGCTTCAAAAAAATTCCAAACACCCTTCACATGCTGTACTGAAATTTCCTAAGTTGACTTTCCTCAGTAAAGTCACCTCAGCTTTGTTGATTTGTGTGGTCATCTTATTTCTTCCTTCTTTGATCATATATTATCCAGTGGCTTCGCTTACAACACTGACCATTATGAACCACTTCTGGCACAGCCATTTATTATACAAAAATAATTTCAAAACATTCAAGTCACAGAAATGTGATCATCATTTGGGTTTCACTTGGATCTCATTTTCACTGAAGAACTAGAACAAAAAAACACAATCTCCATGGTAGTAGCTGAGAATGCTGCTAAGCAAGAGGAATTCAACACTCAAAATGTCTGGGCAACTGAGATGTCTCAACAGCAACAACTAATTTTAAATGCCATCCTACTCTGAAATCTGTTGGCTACACTCACAAATATGTGGAAAGGCTGCAACACATAAAGGTTTAGATGCCACTCAGAACTAAGCACTTCAGTGAATTTCTGTTAAATCACATTACTTTTATGCTGCTCCCATCCAGGCCAAACCTGGCTGAGCTGCTTTTGAAAGCAGTTATAGCTACCTAGGAACTCACAGGTATTTTCATAAAGGTATTTTACTCCAATTTCAAAATACGAGATGCCTCAACAACAATAAAACAGGGGGGAAAGCAAGCTGCAATGTTCCTGTTTACATTTGCAAATTATACTAGATGAAATATGAAACACTTCTAGTTCCGGGTGTAAACAACTATTTCATACATTTTAATAAAGATACGAGATCATCCAAGGAACTGCCCCTAGATAACAGGGGAAAATTGGAAAGTTAAATGCATGACATTTCAAACAAGTGAAAATGCACTGACATTTTATTCAAAGCTCTGGCAAAATAAATTAAAAAAAAAAAAACACAACCTTTCAAACTGCCAATTATTTCAGGTATTAAAAAAGGGCAAGTCTTTGGTTTACACCAGATCAGTTCTACATACAGAAAGCTCTATATTGAAGGTTTTACACTGAGTCCAGCTTAACATCCATTTGAAAAATATAATGAGGGAGCCATTACACAAAGTATTATCCCAAGGTCCTGGCCTGTTTGCCTTTCTCCTTTCTTGCCTGCATTCTCTCAGCACATCATCTGAATAATTCTCAAAGTAAAACAAACTGCCCTCCCGCTTCATGAAAATTCCAATACTAGAGGTCACCACACAGCAAAATATTTCTTCATGTCATACACTTGTTTTGCTGACACAATTAACTTTCTTCTGAAAATGTGCATTTTTATTCATACTGACTATGTGGAAGTATCTGTTATTAATATTGCAATTACTTGTAGAAAGAGGCAATATTGCAGAGTTATTTAATACATTCTGTTCTATAAAATATTCAAGACTAATCAGGTTTCTGTGAAAATTCATACGTCTTCCACAAAATATTTGCATGTTCAGATACACCACTGCAATACAAGTATCACAAGATAATGTTCCAGGTAAACTACAGCAGGACATTTTGGTTCTGGAATGGTATTCCAGGACTAACGAGCACAAAGGCTTCCAGACTCAGATTGCTCTGTTACAGGACACTGCTTACAAACACCTCTTTCATATGCTATTAAAACAAAAGTGAGCATCCTGTGATACCTGAATTGCCTTTGACACCCAGGCCAAATGTCCACTACTACTGGATTTCACACCAGTTTTGTTAGCTTTCTAAAACTAAAACCAAGTACACACACTCTTATATCACTGACCCTTATCTAATGGTACTTACAGATAGCCTTGTTGGGTTGGATATCAGGGAAAGGTTCTTCCCCCAGAGGGTGGTGGGCACTGAACAGGCTCCTCAGGGCAGTGGGCACAGCCCCAAGGGACAGAGTTCAAGAATTGTTTGAACAACACTCTCAGGCACAGGGTGTGACACTCGGGGATGGGTCTGTGCAGGGCTAAGGGTTGGACTCAATGATCCTTGTGGGTCCCTTCCCACCCAGCATATTCTGTGATTCTACACGTTACAGCTGATCCCCACAAGTCACTGTGTTTTCCCATGTCTGTCAGTGCCATCACAACAGCCTCCTGCTCTCGACTTCAGCATCACGGCACAATAAAGCTGTAACAGTGACAGATCAAACTGTTGAAATAACAATGGATTAGTGCATTCAAACACTTTGGAAGTTGTACTATTCAGGCAGAATGAGACCTCTGCTTATCCTACCAGGCAAATCATTATCAGGTTATCAACACCTCTTGTTCCAAAACTTGTCTTTCCAACTGACCCAAGTGCACAGAGAAACTGAAGAGCACATCTATATAAACAGATTTCTGTTCTCCTTCTGACTACCCTCAGAGTGCATGTAGCTGGTCCCAGAAGGATTTGGAAAACTAACTTCCTTGAAGTCTACTATCACTTTAACCCATTAGCAGTCTGGCAGTTGAAAGTGAACTCTGGTATCAATCGCCCCACAAACTCTCACTACCAAAGCACACAGATTAGATTTGGGAGAAATTTGGGCCAAATGGAGAGAGACACTGGAACAAGTTGCCCAGAGAAGCTGTGGCTGCCCCATCCCTGGAAGTGTTCAAGGCCAGGCTGGACAGGGCTTTGAGCCACCAGGGATAATGGAAGGTGTCCCTGCCATGGCAGGGGGTGGAACTAGATAACCTTTAAGGTCCCTCCAAACCCAAGCCATTCTAAGACTGTATGAAATCATTCTAGTTGAGATGGAGCTGCCTCACACTGCTGAATAAGCTGAGGCTTATTGCAAACCAGCTTCTGCACAGCTGTCATATCTCTCAGTGGGTACCCTGGCAGAAGATAACACAGACAAACCCTCTATGAACCAGCACCATACCAAGGTCTAGACAAGTCTTGTCCATCTCACTATGAACTTCAACCCGATTATCACTGGGATCATAAGAGGTACAAACAGGAGAACCAGGAAGCACTTTAGGAAAACCAGCCACATCTAAGGAAATGAGGGCAGAACAAGCACCCGCCTGTAACACTAAGATGAACTGCATTTTTGCTATGTATAGTTGAAATGTTTTAATCTCTTATCCTGGGTATCCTCATGAAACAGCAATTGTGGCGGATTTTCAAGAATCTAGAAAATAAACATATTCTGTGCCCACACTCTTGGCTTCTCTAGTGAAGACCTTTTCCTGATAAAATACAACACTGAGCATTCAATGACCTAACAGCCTTCCTGCCACTCAGACACCGTCCTTGCTCTTCCTTGGATATCAGAAGCACTTCTCAACAGAGCAGGAAAAAGCAGGATGGGAGAGCAGCACTAATCATAGCAGGAATTCGCACTGGGGCTATCAGGGCAACGCTCCTGTGAAGTCTGGTTTGTTTGAAATACACCAGGTCACTTTAACAAGGTTATTGTACCACTCAAAAATAACAGAACAAGATAACCTGATCCTAAACTCTGACAGCACAAATACATAATCTCTAACCATTCTCTTAATTTAATACATTAACAATGCTGGATTATATGGCAATATCTTTTTTTGCTGAAATACTAAACCATAAACTCTCCAGCAAATTAAAACAATTAAAAATTTAAGTGAGCACTAAGTCAACATTAGTTGATACCATTATGTATTTTCCATTAGATATTCATAGTCTGCAAGTGAATTTATTTAGGCCAATGTATCAGCATCATCAACAAAAATATTCATCATAATTACCACTTTCATCTGGCAGAAATTAGTAGCAGATGTTACAGAACTTTTCCACGTTTATATTCATAGATACTTGACATTCCTCCACTGAGTTTAAAACAAGAAAACACAATGAAAAATAACCCCATGCTTTGAATCATAATCTGCACTTACTTTCAAGTCCCATCTTTGACTGCAGCAGCCACTGCTTTTTGGACTCAGTCTTTAGCAAGACAATTGGCACCATAAAATGGAATGTTGGTTTGTGGATCTATTACTCCTGATCACTATAAGCATTGCTGGGCCACTCTGGTTTCTGTAGACACCACATACTTCACATCACCAGTAAGAAGTGCCAGTCTTTCTATTCTGCAGCCAGAGTATTGGATTCTACTTCTGCAGTGGGACAGATTATTAAATTAAGCTCTTCTACATTAAAGAATATTTTCTTAGCCCAACCACGCTCACAACTACTGTAATGAGTAATGATATAATTTGTGATTTAGGAATGAGAAAAACAAGTCCAAAAACCCAACACACACACACATACACTCACACACACCAAAACCAAAAAACAACCCACCAAAACAAAACAAAACAAACCCAAAAACAAAACAAAAACCAAACAAAAAACCACCCAACTAAAAACCAAACACACACCATTGTCTGCCCAAGAAAATTATCCCCCTCTTTTTCTGCTAGTTGGGAATCATACAGATCATAGTGGTGAGGGCTCACTTTGGAAAGGGCAAAGGCTCATATGTACCTGCACTGCAAAAAGGTGAAATCTAGGGAAATCAAGAATCAGATGGTGAAACTCAAACTTCTTAACCTACCTACAGACTTTTTTTGCTTTCAAATAAGTATATTATCCAGGAGTAAAGTGTTCTGAAAGTGGCTTTTTTTCCTTTTCTTCTTCAAAGGATTAGTTTTTCAATAAATTGATTTGCTACATTTCCATGAGTGCTCAGAGAAGGGAAGTAGCAGGGACCTGTGGCAAGGAGCACACAGGAGAGGAGGCAGCTGCCTTTTTCTTGTGCTTCCACTGCCTCCTGAGCCACAGCAAACAGGCATTAAAATGCAAAGGGCCCACATTGTAGGGATGTAACAGGAACAGAGAGATATATTCCCACATACTTTAATTCACCTTGCTCTCCCCAATGATATCATTTCTCCAAGACTACACTGTTAGTTTTTCTCATTTACTATTCTGCACTCTGCTACAGTCCAGTGCAGCTCCAGACTGGGCAGTGTGAGGACTCCAGCATACCCACAGGAGAGGTGAGGGAATGCTGTGGTGGGGAAGGGGATAGGGTGGAGGGGAGAAAAGACAACCCCAAATCTTAATTTTTATTCTCCTTCAAATCAGGCAGGTATAATTACCAGCAGCCTCAAAGATACCTCAGAAACCAAGAACTAGAGAAGGTGGCACGAGGGACAAACAGGAATTGCAAGATCAATAGTGTCACTCTAGCAAGCCATGATGCCTTAGATAAAATATTACCAACTCTAGCCCATAGCTAGCAAGGCACTGGAGAAGTCCTGATGTGCCCTGAACTCCTATTTTACAGTACACAACACAAGCAAAGAATCAGATCAAAAGACTGCATTGTACAAAAAGAAAAAAAAAATATACAGCCCACATAAAGCAGTAATAAACCTGAAATATTCATACAATGTCACTCTGTCAAAGCATTTGTTTAGTCTACCAGCTAAAACACTAGCAAGAAAGAACACACAGCACTGCAGTACTCCCATTTGTGACTGAAAAATACAGAAATACAACTAGTTTCATCTGGTTAAATCCTGTATTTCCTTAAAATTACAGATTATTATACTTCAATTGAAATATGGTGAGGTAAGTATATTAATTTAGGTGTGATTACAATTTCAAATAGTTACAAATCTGTATTTGCAACTAAATATTCCTTAAAACAGATGTAAAATGTCACATCTACTGACCTAGATAAAGAGATGTAAATTAACTGCATATCAAGACAGAAAATTAAACTTTGCTCTATGTATATCTTGAAGTATATTTGATTAGTTAAAATGTAGCCACTTTTATAATTTTGAGTTAATAGTGAATAATAATGTTTTTAATCCAATATAAATTGTTACTGAGACTTGGGAATATATGGAGCTTTGTGTTGTTGGCTTTTTTGGGGGTTTGGTGCCATTTTTTGTTTGTTTGTTTTTAATTAAAAAACCCCATAGCCCTCCTTGCAAGGATCACTTGAATTACTCCTCAAGGTAAGCAGGGAGACTCTGCTCCCCTCCCCACCGACTCTTGCTGTTTTAAAGGTACAAAGGCAACAAAGCTCTCCAAAAATGCACAGCATAGCCACGGGCTCTTATCACAGCTCTTGTAGGTCTCCTGTTTAATGAAATACCAATGGAGTGGAAGGTAATTATAAACAGTAACCTGGAGGGTATGAGAGCAGCAACCAGTTGTACTGTTCCCAAAGCCAGCTCAGACTTCTAACAGAGAGATAAATCTGACAGAGAGTGAGCATTGTATTATTAACTATTAATGTACTCTAATCAATGTTTTCTAGATTGTTCTGGGAAAGTGTAATGAAGCAGGGGAAAGTAGCAGTGCACTCACATACCCACTGAGCTCTACTTCACTTTTTATACAACATTCCTGCCCATTTGTTCATAAACAGTAATTTCCACAAACACAAAAGTAAAAGCATCTCACGTCTAGCAGCAGCCATATCCATGGGACACCTCTGCTCCCTCTGGAGCTCATTCCTCATCTACAAAGCAAGAATCTCTTCCCTTCATTCACCCTTCACACTTCTTGCTATTTTCAAACCCTTAGGCTGCCCACAGTTAGACCCACCCAGCAGAATGCAGGAAGTTTTCAAATAATTCATCTCTCCAATACTCTTCAATCAAACAGTTTTCTTTTACAGTCAGAGTTTCTTTTTCTACTAAGTAAAGTTTTGTGTAAGTTCCTTGCTGAAAAGCTTGACACAGAACAGACATGTGAATTGTCTGGCCTCCCTAAAGACAGCAGGAAAATTCCTTCATGACTCAGACTCCAACAAGATGACAAGAGGGCGGGTTACACAGCATGGCTGTAGAGTTCCCAAGTATTTCAGGAACAAAGTACCAGAGACTTTGTGTAATAAATACAAGGAACATGGCTATTCCACTCAACACAACCACTGTGAAAATGAAAAATAGGAGGTCGTTATATCTTAGGGAGCACACATGAAATTTCAGTTCTCATTCTTTGAATTCCCATTAAAAAAGGGGGAAGGCAAACCCCCACCTTCCTCAGAAGTCTGGGAGCTGGGGCCAGTGTGCTTTGTGAGCATTCCAGACATCTCAGAACACAGTCATGTATGATGCCCACTCTGATAAAACTTCAAGGCAAGAAAGGGGTATCTAAATTTTTCCCTGTCAACAATGGATAAAGACGTGGGAGATGAGAAGGAGCCTCAGGAAACACGTGTCCATCAGAACACAGGGTCCCTGGGGCAGACCCTTTGGCCCAGAACAGCTGCTCTTCCTGATCAGTGGCTCTACCCCACAGCACAGGCTCATGTTGTGCCACACAACACTCCACCTCAGGGAAACACAAATAAAAGCTCTCCTTATTCCCCCGAGGGGCTCAGTGCCAAGCAAGGATACCCTGGGCTCTGGCTCTTGTGCCTGTGCAGTCACTGCTGATGTTCAGAGAGCTGTGTGCCTTCCTCTCCCTGCTCAGGGCTCCACGTCATCCCTCCAAGAGTTTTTCTCTCCTTTTCAGCCTTCCATAATGAGTCTTTCCATATCTGAGTTTTCCCTTCACTGCTTGCAAACTGATATTGTTTAAAGTCAGTGAAGCAGAGAATGCAAAAGACTGAAGTAAATATAGCTAGAGCTAGACTGCCTGATTTGGCTTCACAAAGTGTGGTGGAGAGACAAAGAGAGCTGTGAAAATTATACACATTACAATGCTAATTAAACCTTGTCTCTTCCATCTCACTAGATTATTTCAACTTCTCTGTAAACTCTGCAGCTCAAACCAACTTCAGAGCAAGCTGTCACTTCCAAGTTTCCCAAATACCCAAGTATAGATTTTTAAGCCTTAATTTAGCCACCGGATTTGAAAAAAAATTTATCCCAAAAGGGATTCTAGAGGAAGCTTCTCAATCATAAATTAGAGTCTGGGCCCAGATTGAAAGAAAGGACATCATTCAGGAGCAGAGCTGGTTCACTTAAAAACATCCCTACATCAGACCAGTACTGAGTCACAGATACTCACATATTTAAAAAGAGATGTAAGATTTAGGGTTGATCAGTAGGAATCACAGAATTACACTGGGCCTGTTTAACCCTGCATTTTGGAGAACTTTCCCCACACAACAGAAAGAATGTACCGTTTGCTTTTGAAATATTAGTAAGAAGGCACATCAAATCCCACAGACAGAAGTTATCCTTAATTAAGCAGTACAAAGCCATCTGTGATGGCCTGCTTGATAAATCACAGCACAGGGACTGACTACATCTCCAGTACTAGAACAAAAACAGTCGTAAGTTGTTGGATGTGATCAGCATTCAATGACAGAAAAAAGCATCTTGCACACGTAAGAGAATGACTCGGTTTTGCTGCTCTTTACCACCAGTGGCTCCACAGAGCTGAGAGCTCATCAGGAAGAACCAACTGTGCTCTAAGTAAACCTTAAAAACAATCCATGCAACGTGTGTGTTGCATATTAAAGAATACTGAAAGCTTACATTGTAACTTATGACTGTCCTGGAGAAAATCATGGGAACTGTGTATGGACAGAAGCCAGAAAGGATTGGATTGTAAAGGAAACTCTCCCAACCAATGGAACTGTAAGTGGAACATGCTAAACAGGCAGCACAGTTATTTCCACTGAGAAAACAACCCCCTGCCTTTAAAGTTACTTTCTACTTTTTTTGAGTTTTATAAGGTGTTTCATTTTTGGCAGGATACCTTTTGCTGCTTCAGCTTAGCCAGCCTAACTGCTGGGTTTTTTGAAAAGTTCTAAAGATGAGCAGAATGCAAGATCCAACCCCTGAGGAAGAGCTGAGAGCTGGCTGCTAAACCAGGGTCTGTCTCTGGACACAGAATGAAAGCTCTCACTCCATTCCCCAGCTCTGTCACTGGACATGAGCTGTGCTGAGTGCTGGCACAGTAGGTGAGACCATCTAAAACTTGGGTAGTTTATGAAAAGCACTTCTACAAACCTTTGTGACACTGAACATTAGTGAATTTATATTATTTTAGTAAACAACATTACATTTTTTAACAGTTTTCTTATTTTGAAGTAATAGAAGTTTAGGACATCTGGAACTTCAAATGTGCATTCAGGCACTTGAACCTTTTTCTTATTTTCAAAGTGAACAACTATGCACCTATGGAACAATCTTGTTTACAATGCTGCTTAAATTACAGTCATATTTCATACACTGTAAAAAGCTGTCAATTCCTGACCTCACAGATCAGGGCCAGACAAGTAAGGCTTTTGCCAATAATGAATTGCAAAAGATGGATTTAAAACCAAAATGGCTTAGGCTGGGCTATAAAATGAACTGAACTACGGTTTAACTTGTGCTATAAAATGTGAATCAAATTATTTTGTAGGTTTCACAGTTTGTTTCACTCCTCTTTCATCACAGGACGTTCAGACTGTTTTAATCAACATCTTTATGAAAGCCAGACAATGTTCCTTCTTGCTGCCACATCACTGTTAATGACTCTGCAATGGGGGATACAGCAGAAGAACTTAAGACTGTTATGGTAGAGAATTGCAAAATCTGGCTTTCATTTTCAAAGTCTCATAGACCATGAAACACTGATAGATATAAAGAAACCCAAGATCGCAGCTTTTACACCGTGGCCTCTCATTCTTACCCACCCAAATGGAATCTTGGGTGAACGTGGGGTGTTGTTCAACTCTTAAGTTAGTACTGTTGTAATTTGTACTGACCAGGAGTAGAGTTTTGGTCATCCAAGTCCATATTTGCTTGACAGGAAAACCAGTCAGTTTTAAGAGTCTGGGGGAATAGCAGGGAGTTGCTACAGCTAAAAAAAGCACCCAGCTGGAAAAAAGAAAATCTCCTGGAGATGCAAAGGGCAGACCTAATCCAGTTTTGCAGTGGAGTTAAGGCCTCTTCCTCCCATCCCAATCACATCCATATGAATAATAAATGCCAGCCCAGCTGGGGCAGGTGGGACACCACAGCCAGTGCCTGCAGCTGCTCCCACACTCACCCTGTGCCACACGAGAGAGGACACAGAGGAAAGGGATGTGCAGGGAATATAAGAGACTGCTGCTGTCCCTTCCTCTCCTGAAGAAAGCTGATGAGGAGCTCACACTGCTCTTATAATACAGACCAGGACCAAGATGGTAACACAGGGCTAACATTTAATGGTTACCTACTTGTTTAAATAAGTATAAAATTGTTGATTTACAGGAATCAAGGATCTGTTATGACCTTATAAGAGAAAAACACAAACAAGACAGAACCTATCCCCATCCCTGGGTCAGGTTTATAATTACTCAGGTTCAGCAAGACCCCACCATGAATATACAGACAGTGTATTCAAGGCAGCATTAGAATAAGCACAACACTCTCCCTTGGTGCTGTTTGCTGTGCCGGAAGTTAAATACATCTTCCCGATTGCAGACATAAGCACACTCGCTCAGCCCTTCAACTGGCCTGATAAATGGTATGGTGGTTTTCCAAATCTACTGGGACAAGTCAGGTGACAAATGATTTCCATTAGCTCCAGCAGAATGGAAACAAAACAGATCAATACAAATGATTTGCAGCAAGTTCAGATCATAAATTTCCTTTTGCCCAGTTCCATCATTTTAAAATAGAAGCATTCTCCCCACACAATATGAAAAAAGGCAGGAGTGATCCACAGATTTGATCATTCCAGTTCCTACAAACTGCTCATGATTTCAGCTTGGAGTGCTTTTAAATCAAGTGTTAATTATACTCAGTGATACACAACAGTATGATTTTAAAAGGGGACAAAACAATAAAAACTGTAACAACCATATTATTTTTGGAAAGTTAATTAGATCCTACTGTTGCATAAAAGCCACATAACAGTCCTAAATTCTATTTTTACTGTACCAAAGTTACCTGCTGTTTTGCTTTTGCCCTTCCTCATTTGTCTATAACTATTTCTAAGCCCTACTTGTGAAGGATATTTTGGGGGTCACCAATTCTTGTAGCTTTGAGGTCGAACAACAGACTTTGAGGCTGCACTGCAAGGAACAGCTTGCACATCATTCCTTGCTCTTCATAGCTGGCTGTATTAGCTGGTTAACAGACAGAAATCCCAAAATACTCATCTACTGCAATGTAGACAGGACATACAGTCATTTATGACTCTGCTCTTGTAAGTCACCTATACTAATGAAAAAGGTTTTCAAAAACAACCCAAAATTTTCAGTGAGGCAGGAAAACCATTCTCTCAGATGCTTCAGTGCACCCCACTTTCAGAGCTACTGAAAACACTCCTACAGGAACATGTTTTGGAGGAAATTCCCTTGCAATTTATTGATGTAGTGACAAACAAACACAGATGTTTGTCATACACAGTCACATTCTCCCAATATATCTATACAGTTATCAATATCAGTGATTTCTCCTTAACAGGCTACAATCCTGAGTTCATTTTCATGAAATAGTTAGTTCCACATGATAATTCTTAATATTAAAGGGAAAACCAACTTCCCATAGAATGAAGTCTCCCTCAGTTTCAGTGAGTTGCCTTTACCTCTGTTATATTGGGGGGGGGGGGGGGGGACGGGGGAGAAAAGTTTCAA
>JAWWEV010000169.1:288818-312086 GCA_035583235.1 Hafferia zeledoni | reverse complement strand
AGATGGACCAAGGGTTGGACTCAATGATCTCGGAGGTCTTTTCCAACCCAATCAATTCTATGATTCTATGATTCTATGTCAGTTACAAATAAGTCAGTAAAAACATTCACATGAAATCAGGGAATGGAGATACAGAACCACAATACCTTATTTGAGGTTCAAAGTTAAGTAACATTTTTCAGTCACTCCAAAAGTCTCTGCCCTGCCAAAAATAAATATTTTAAATATAAATGCTTGTGGAAGGTTCCCAAAATTTAGCTCATGTTAATATGCCTTTTGTTTGATGTTTGCCCTATTGAGAGACTAAAGTCTTTTTAGAACGATAACAGTGATGTTATCTTTTTTTACTGCCTATCGAGAGTAAAGCAGCTAATACATGTAAACAGAACTAAGTATATACTCATTATAAATGGATTTGGAGTCTGAGTGCAAAAGAACACAACTATATTCCCTCAACAAATAGATAGTTGGTTAATTCCTAGCAAGCCCTAATCTCCATACCAACTCCCTGAGCTCTGCAGAAGAAACTGTGGAAGGCCAAACGATGCAAAGTCAGAGGATTCCCTGCATTTTTTCTCTCACAGAAAAAGGGAAAATGAGGTGCCTACTGCAGATATTATCCCATCCTTTTTAGAAAGTGAAGTTAAACACATACAAGTCCACATCCCAGGAGGATGGAGGGAATCATATTTAAACAGTTGCCTTATTTTATCAAGTAAAAAGTGTGAGAAACTTATTTGGCCTTTTTTCACACGATTCCTCCATGTCAGAACTGAAGCTCAGCCCTTGGTGTTGTGTCCCTCAGCCACAGCCTGCAGCACAGCGAGACTCCTGACACAGGGAAAGGTCATTGGAACCTCCCTGTACTCAGAGCAGCTTCACCAGGACAAACATTTGTAATGTGGTCGGGCACACCAACACCTTCCAGAGCATTCCAAGACATCAGACACAACCCCTGGGACTTCTATTTTCAAAGTGACAGATCCCAGTTGCCTTGGTATTTCACATTAGATAAATATCAGTCAAAAGTTTCCTGCACTTAAAATATACCAAATGTTCCTTATGTTTACACGGTGCCTTCATATTTAGAAAAATGCAGCATTTCAAACAAACAATAAAGCAATATTAAAACAGAGCCAAGTGTTTTGAGGGGAAAAACAACCTTTTTAAGTTTCCACAACATCTGCGAATGAAAAATCAGGGATTTTTTCAGATACAGCTCCTTGAATAGCATTTTTCATTTGATATTCCTGAAATAGAAGTTAAAATCTCATTTTATTAACAGAATAAAAGCCAAAAGCAGCAGAGTATGGTTCAGTGAGCCTCCCATTTTAGGTTCATAGGAACAAACCAAGGCACACCCACTATTGTTTCTCTTGAAGAGCACAGAAACAGAATAAAACATTGAATGTGCTCATATTGACAATATTTTCTCATGTCAAGCAAAATCCTTTTCCAAATCCAACTTGAAGAGGAGAAGGCAAGAACCATGGGCAAATCCATGTTTATGTGATGCTGTATTTGAAAACAATTTTTTTTACTGCATTAAAGCTAAGCCAATCTGGGCTACAGATCAGTTTTAGATCCCACATTGCACACTGATTTTGTGCAGCCTCTGTGTAAAAAGAGGTTTGTGATACAACCAAAATTACAAAGTGAAGAACAAGATGGTCTTTTGTGAGTTACATTCCCAATGAATGTGAAAAATCAACAATTGCTGACGGAGCTCCCATTCATTATGTACAAAGAACCCAAAACCAAACTAAAAACAAGAGGAAAAAAAAAAAGAAAAACTAAATTAAAAAGAGTGCCTTGGGTTCCCCCCTCCCAGAGTACAAATGCTTTTTTGAAGACTTGACGTTGATTTCAATCTTTCCTGAGAAAAATCTAGTCTCCTTCTAGGAACATTTTGAGATAAATAAATGTTACACCAATCAAAGTCTTAAGTAAAACAGAAAATTCATCATTCTAGTCTATTAATATTCACACACCAGAACAGAGTTCACAACATGTAGCTTCAAGTCTCAGTCTATATTTTGCTAAACTTAATTTGTCTGAGGTGCAACATTTAAGTTCTTTTAGCATTGCTACAGGTGCTTGAAGGTTAAACAAACAGAATTGTAATTTATGGGTTTTAGCACATAACCACCTCCTGATTGCTGCAGAAATTTGATAAGGCTCTTATCTTTCAAACCAACCACACTATGGGATGTGCAAATCACAAGATACAACTCCCTTAAAGTTTCCCCTTCTTCTGGGGGAAAGGCCAGAGTGCCCATGTTCAATATGGATGAGGGCAGTTCAGGTGTCAGCCCCATTTCCAGCTGCAGCAGATCCAACATGCAGGATGGTAAAACTGAAGCTTTGGGGCTTCTTCGTTTGTTCTTCTCCTTTAACACACAGGGTCCTACTGCAGCCAAACTGCCTGTTTATGCTGGGGCAGAGAGCAGAGAGCTCTTAAGAGCAAACCCTGTTACCACCCCACATCAGCACCTCTCCTCAAGGTGACCTGTTGTAACTCACATCCCCAGCCAGAAAAGCTGCTTCATATGTCATATTCCAAGTCCCTTCAACTCCTTTCAACTGCAAGATCTCCCCTGCCCACTCCCACTCTCCCTTCCCCCAGAAATGTAAAGATGCTCAAGTAGAAACGAATCAATCCAATATTTTAGACTAGATCAAGTGAGCCAAGAACAGAAAACCATTTCCCTTTAGCTGCCTATGGCCACCTAATTTACCTGGGCAGCCACCTGCACCCAGCATGTTAATATTCTCTAATACGTGGATTCTTCTTTCCCTTCTCCAGCTATTTATGCAGCACCTGCACAGGAAATGCTCCCACACACCTTCGAGAACATCAATTGTGGCTACATTCCAGTGATAGATCCACCATGGCCTTTCCAGTCAAAGAGCAGACAGCAACCCTAGGAAAGTCACAATGAAGACAAGTAGTAAGGAAATACAACTATTTTACTTAATCAAAAATTCTATCTGTGTATATATAAACTACACACACATAGTTCCCAATTAGATTTTCAATGTTGTTCTTAAGTGTTCCTTTTGTTTGTGTTTTACATGCCTAGTAGTTCTTCACCATTAATATAAACCCCAGACACTCAGCAGGGATGTTGTTATATTCCAGCTATTGAGATTATTCCAGCTGTGATCCAACTCAAACCTGCTCTGGCACTGGGCCTCTCTTCCTGTACCTGAAAGTTCTGCGTTACCAAACCATCCACCCCTTTGTTTTTGGTCTGAATTTCACCTTTCCACAAGTCTTTTGCAATCCAGGACTTCCTTTCCTGTCCTTTCCCTGTGTTTTAGGGGGCTGAGGCTGATGACCCAACTCTCAGACCATGGGCCAGCTGATGGGGCGATGGAAGGAGCACAGTCCTGAGGGCACAATGCAGTACAGGAGCTCCAGAGCAGCCATGGGATCAGCAGGGCAGCTCCAGCACAGCCTTGTGCCAAAGCTCCCGAGCCCTCTCTTGCCAGGGGCATTAGCCCAAGAGCAGCAGCACCGTGCCAGTGGGATATTGCTTTCCACTCTGCAGCCAGCCTGGGACCTGCCAGCTGGTACATCTTTGCCCAATACTCCCATGCATAGTAAAAATACAAAGACTATTGACTTAAATTTCGCAGCTTATGCTAAATGTTGACTCATCAAAACATCTGCAAGACAAGTAGTGATGTGGCTGGCACACAGGGGTAGAAAAAATATCATTTTTCCTCTTTCTAATACAGATCTACCACTAATGGTGCAGAATATTTCCTCCTGCAACTCACCACCATCGCTCTTCTTCTCACTGCCCTGTCACTGCCACTACATCTACCCTTACAAAAGTACTTTATCATGGTTTGCTTTAGAGGTTTTTCCCCATGAAAAATCTCAGTGTAATGGAGCATTCCATCAAGAGGCCCACGGCACATAGCCAGGTCTCTGAAAGGGGTTTGGTGATAGATAAAGGTAATTATAGTGTAACATTTGCCATACCACAATTTAAGGCTATGTCAGCACTTTTCCCCCTTTAAGAGGCTTATAACTCTGGGAGCCTCTGGCCTGAAACTTGATAAATACATCCAGTGAGAAATAATGTGAATTGTGGAGTCAATGAGATGCCTTGAATTGAAAGCAGTAATGCCAAAACTAGTCTTGAACTCAGAGTGAATGGAAGATTAGATATGAGTTACAAAGAGATCTGATGAAAACATAAATATAAAAATAAATCACTTCCTGTGTATTTTGAGAATTGCCAGTGGACAATGTTTTTAGAATATGTACTCCAAATTTCTTGGTAAAATTATGATTAAGACTGAAAAGTAGGACTGAACACACATTCCAGACCTCAGCACATGCTGAGCAAACGTTCTAACAAACCAACAAAGTATGTCCCTTCCCCAGGGCAGCTTTCCTAGTGCATGCTCCTATGCTTCCCCCATCCACCTATTTCAGGGAAGCCATTGTGACTGTACAACTCTCATTTTTCCATGAAAAGCCTGTACACAAGCCTTGCAATCCTCCCTGCAGACAGCACTCCAAGCCTGGCTGTGCAGTTGGGTGCAGGCCAGCTGAACACAGCCCCAAACCCCTCTGGCCCCATCACAGCACCAGCCCCAAGCCAGCTCTGGTCCAGCAGTCCTGCAGACTCATCAGCTGGGTGAGGCACCTGAGCCAAGACTTCCTAGTGAATACCTCAGAGAAGAAAAGAAAGGGGGGGGGAAGGAAAAGAAACCACCACCAACAAAAAACCAAACCTCACAACAAACAAAAACCCACACAAAGTAAAAATAACTCACAGACTTCTACAGCTGCCACAGCCTAAGGAGGGTTCAGTCTCCACCAATACAATTTAATTACAAATTCAGAAATACTGAACTGTGGCTGCAATTTTGTCTGCATTTTTTTTTCTATGTACACTCCCACAACCAGGCCCAGAAGCTGAATTCAAACATCCTGAAGCAGAGCTGTATCCAGGCTCCAACTCATTTGGCAAAGCAGCTTCACCAGTAAAAGAAGCTAATTTGCCTAGTTTCCAAAAAAGGGACATGTGATGGCTGGCACAGATCAGGACATGGCTGGGGCATAAAAGAACTGCTTGAGCTGTAAAAGGTCTCAACAATGGCACCACAGATGTTTTTGATCATGACTTGCAAAGCTCCCAATGAGCTGCACTATATTTTTGAAGTCTCCAAATCCATTTGCTTCACCATCAAGCCTCTACCAATTGTACATCCTCTTCTGGAGCAGGACAGAAAACAGAAGCCATGACAGGCCCCCTTCCCCTCCAGGCTGCAATTTCTGTATTGTGCCTTTTGCAATAACAGCATCAAATGTCACCAGTTATGTATTCAATGCAAATAACAAAGAAATTTCCTGTAGTCATAAAACACCATCTTTAACTGCAATCTACCCTCATTAGTTATGAAACAGATCCTCTCCTTTTCAGAGGAAAAATGGGAAAAATACCACTCAAGTCAGTAAAGTTATACTGTTGTGGATTTTTAAAAATTAAAGAACAAAACAGTGTTCAGCATTTCTTGTTGAAAGTCACCCCAAACAGCAGGAACAGCAGCACTTCAGAACCAACCCCATAAAACAACATGAAAAAAAATCCCACTCTGATGATCCCATCACCACCTCAGGGCCAGTGTCCTTGAAAGAGCAGTGATCTCCTGTTTTTTAGCAGACACTATAAAAATGCAACCCAGTATCAGCCTTGTTCACAAACATCATGTCAATGGTTAAAACTCCCTACTGGGTGGAAATGTGCAGGATATACACAGAGCAGATTACTCTACATTGTTCCTTTTATAGTAAACTTTTGGGGAATTAGGTCTGGTTCCAGGGGTGCAGGCAGAGGAAAGAACAAACACATCTCTTCCCCAGCTCATGGCTGATTAAAGCCAAGCACATTCAACACAGAGGTTGGAACCTCTGGTAGAACAGAGAAATGTTCCTGTAGAAGTTTCATGTGCTCCAAGAGTCTCTCTCCCATTCACACCCACGTGGTGCCAGCAGGGAGAACTCCTTCATCAACAGGATTTGGGAGAAGTGTAGGGCAATATATACATTAACTGACAGAGATCATGAAGGAAAAAACCAAACATCCCAGTGAGGTTTCTGGAGGAAACAGAGATATCTCCAGCTCTGCAAATTTAGAGAGGATGGAATCAAAAAGGACATGTTAACGTTACTAAGAGCATTTCAGAAGACCTTTTTGATACATGTGGTCGAAAAAGGAAACACAAAGGCATTTTGCCATTGCCATTTACAATTACAGACTAAAAAAAGGATAAAGGAAATCAGAAAAGAGAAACCTTTGTCTCTATGGGGAAATATGAAAAATTCTCTTACCTCCACATTCCATAGAGAGTCCACAAATAAGATCTTATTAACTCCTTGCATACATTAGAATTACACTGCAAAGTAAGATGATAACAAGCATGCATGTGTAAAGCAAAGACAAAAAAAAATAGAGGACAAACTGGCATAGAGTGGAAACAAGAACAATGTACAAAGATACAGTGATAGTGAAAAGAGGAGTTTACTACCAAAGCTTCAACAGGAAACAAAAATGACAGAAAGGTTATTTTAAATTAAATTATATGACAGTAGTAAGAATCAAGTTATTCTTCAATTCCCTTATTTCCACTTTCTGTTTAAGATTGTCCACGAGTGGCTCAAATGGGAACAGAGGATGGAAAAGGCACTAGTTGCTAAAAGGTCTTGTATTTTATTCTCTCAGGGTTAAAAGCAGACAGCACTCAGCAGTTAAAGAAGGTCCAATTAAAATTCACAGAGCCATTGATCTTAGCCCTGCTCCAGTGAACCCTCTCTTTGCTTCTGGCTCATAAACAAGATGACATAGAAAAGAACTATCGATTTTCATATGATATCTTTTTGGAGACATTTTCTTAGAATCTTAAAATTGCATCAAGTGTTCATAAAACAAATAGACTTAATGTGGTCATGTCTGGCAGACAGCACAACCCATTTGCCAGGTGTTTCAGATGGGGGAGATAAAACAGATAGACAGGTTCTGCTTAAAACAAGCTCAGGTTTCCCACCAACACAATCATCATCCTGTTTCCACTTGTCTTCCTGTACATGACAGAGCAATAGATTTTTACTTCAAATAGGTATAAAGTGATCAAAACACTCCCAGCTGACACTTTGCAAGCAGAGTGAGGGTGACACTCACCAAACACACCCCCTGGCTGTGCAGAGAAATACCCCCATAGGCTGCAGCCTCCGTCCCCAGGGGCACCTGCAAGGCTGCTCAGTAACTCCTCACCTTCCAGGTATCGACTACAGCCAGCTGGGCCCCAGCCAGCACTACCTGTGAGCACGGAACCATGAGAGAGCTGAGCTGAAGTTAATATTTCAGGGAAAAGAGCAATTAGAGCACAAGCAGCAGAGAAAGCAGAAATGCCACACTACCTCTGCTAAAGAGCTTGGACAACTGACTGTACCCAGACAGCTCTGCATGAGGTCAAAGCACAGCCCATTTCCCTGACATCATCTCCCAACAAGTTTCAGGTCACAGTGGTAACATTAGAAATTATATTTGTCAACAACAAAAGAGGTAGAAATACTGTCCTCCACACAACCCCCCTCCTTATCAGCCCTCCAGCATTACCTGGCAGTCTGGGTTACAGTGCCACACTGACTTTCCTGCCATTTTCCAGCTGTCAGGGACACAGTAGTGAAGCAGCAAAGCACCCCTGTATGGGATAAACGAGCACTCACCTTGGGGAAATGCAAGAGTAGGGCTGTGCACACAGCAGGCACTAAATCTGCAGGGCTTGTTACTGCCCTCTCAGTCAAGTAACCCATTACATACACTGGGCAGCCAAAAATCAGAAATTGGTTAAAAAAATGCTGCCTTTCTTATCTACTTGCAAACTGCTGCAAAAGTGATCATGCCTAGAAATCAGATAAGAGAGTCACTTTATATACAAGCTTGTCTGAAGTAGGCTATGTGATAAGCTCAAGTATTATATGCCTTTCTTTGGACTAAATTTTGAATAAAAGACAACATAGTGGTAATAGTAAGGCTGAGAGAGCAAATAGAACCACAAACACCTTACAGTGTATATAAATGATGCCCTGGCTGCAGGAATAAAAAGTAGAAAAATAGTCTATTTGAGGAATCCTTTTATCTGTGAATTGCTTTGTTCTTCTAAAATACGGGGAAAAAAACCCACACAAGCAATGACAATACTTTGATAGAATTATTTTGTGATCTCCTGTTTTAAGCAAAGACCACTTCAAAACATTAATTTGCTTCAGGGATTTATTTAAAGCAGAGCAGGTTCATAAACGTTTTCTTTTCAAGCCAGAGACTAAAGTCATGGACTGCTTCGATTCCCCTTTCACAGTCATCTTGTTCCATAGAGTATAACTATAGAATTTGCCTATAAACAAATAAGAAAGACTCTCAAATCTTTACTCTCTGCTGTGCTAATGATTTCCCTAGAAGGCAGTGGAGAGATAGATAGATAGATAGATAGATAGATAGATAGATAGATAGATAGATAGATAGATAGATAGATAGATAGATAGATAGCCTGTCTCCTACCACCAAAACTGAGCTAGAAGAGATGTCCTTTGGACAGGTTTTTATCCAGCCTTGAGCCCACATTCCTCCAGGCACCATGTCCTTGGGCTGTCCTACTGCCAGGAGGTTTTCAGCCCCTATTTTGTATCCTTCTTGCCAAAATGTGACTTTTTAACTTTTTGTTCTATCCAGTACAGATAGCTGGAACACATGAGACTGCCTGTTTTGAAAATCCATTTTGGGTATTCTCTGCCCACCCAAACATTCCACCACCTTCAGGCTTCATTTCTCGACATGTTTTCTCACTCACGACTCATCTGTTCCACCACCCTACAGACCTGCCAGATGGGTCATTTACTGCTCCTTCAGCTAAAACTATATCAAGCTGTAGTTATTTCTTGAGTATTTCCAGCCATTGCTGATTTTGGAGACTCTTTTAAGGGATATCAAAAGTTTTACTAAAAGCAATACCCCTGCTTCCCCTGTAACAAAGTCCTAATTTTCTCCTTAGAAGGAAATCAAATGAGTTAACCAAGAACAAGTTGTGTCAGTGTGGGCTACTACTTAACTCCTTGTCTTATCAATGCTGACAAAGAGATTAATTCTTAAGTTCTTTGTTTTCACTTATATTTAACATATTTGACTCCTACATCAGCCCCAGAGCAAGAAGATGCTATGCCTGTGCATTGATAAAACAGTTTAGTGACCTCAACTAAGATGGAAACCAGTAACCTGATCTTCCCTTTACAAGTTTCTGACTATGAAAGTGCTTTAGCTGAAATGCAAAGGGATGCACATGATCAGCCTAGGAGGGCTGCATTTCCCTGCAAGAAAACAAACAACTGAAAAAACTATTAGCCATTAAATCTTTCTTCAGCACTAACACCACTCAGAGCACAAACCAGTGCCATGTGTCAGGACCCCAGTTTGCAAACAGGCCACCTCATGTTGCAAACATCACCAGCAATAACTGTTCTTTCTCCCTATTGCTGAAATCTTATTAAGGGACAAAAGGAAAGCAACTTGGGAGAATATGAAAAAAGCTGAGAAACTATTCTTTTAGTGTCTGATAAAGGCCTGACTGCACAGAATGCCAGGTGCTGCTAAGAAAGCAGAAAATGTATAATTGCTGCTATTAAATTCTGTCAGTTGAAAAGCACATTGTTTACACAAACATCCTGTAATTTCATGTTGCAACTTTCAAGCTCTGTTTTGATCCATGGTCTAAAACTTTCTTCAGACTGAAAGTTTGAAATATGTTTAAGTAAACCAAACCCAAACCAAACAATACACAAACAAAAACCTGAAAATCAAAACAAAATCCCAAACAACACTCAACAGCAAACTTTCCAACAGAAAAATTAACATAACTCAATTGTCATTTCTTCAATACACTTTTTAATGGTTCCTCTTATAATCATCAATACATGAGTAACAACTGTGTTTAATGAGACAAATGGGAGCTTCTCTTGCTTTTTCAGGCTCAAAAAAGTAGTTTGACTTAAGAAAAATTAAAAAGGCAAAATCTCATCCCAGTAACTCAGTAAAAAAATCTCCAACTGAAATTTGCAGTAGTGCTGTGATAGATCAGAGGTGGACTAACCCTTGCATGGGTAGGAAGCCTAAGTTCCCCAAAAAAAGATGTGAAGAAAGTCTGCAGGCTGTGTGAATTCAACTGCTTTTCAACTTTTTTTTTTCCTTTCAGTAACCAAGGAACATCTTACAGTATACAGATTATGGTGACTTTAAAACATTCACCATTGCTTTATTCAAGACTGCAGGTCCCATGTCTCGCCTCTTTGGTGGTGCTGGGACATTTCCAACACGAAGGTTTGCTCTGCGGGTGATGGAGCAAATTTGCCATTGTGCTGTTGCCATGTAACACTGGTTACAACTTGTGTTACAGCTGCTGTGTGAGCCCCGGGACTGTAATAGGTGATATTCACAGCTAACTCATTTTCACACATTACTGAAGAATTTTGCCATTTCTGGTGTTCATCCTCATCCTTTACCCATCATTTTCCATGTCTGAAGGGGCTCTCTCTTCCCTTGCACAGTTTGTGCCCAAACAGGAAAGAATAACACCACAGACTGCAAGGATTTGGCTCCAGACACAAGAAGTATGTTTTTCTGTCTTCAATATTTCTCTACTGAAACATTTCATATGGAATTCAACACTTCATTCTCTCTTTCAAATACTGATTTCTCCAGGCATTCCTTCTCAAGGCAGAGAAACAGAACACTGTTAAGCTACTCTAAATATACTAAAGAAAAGATCTCAGGAATATAAAGCAAATAGCTGTAACATCACAACACAGCCAGTATCTGCTACATTCAGAGAGAAACTAGCTATTAAAAACTACCCATGCAGTAAGACTCAGCAAAGTCTGAGAATATAAGATGCACATCTGATTTTAAGAACCAGAATGACAGACTCATCTAGTATAAGCTGGCACAGCTCAGCTGGCACCCAAACTACTCTACATTTCACCTGAAATGTGGTCAAATGCAATGGTGTAATACAAACACAGAAAATAATAGTATTAGCAGTGCTCAGATATTGCCAAGGCTTATCCTTTCTCCTGCCTCAGATCCACATCTCACCTTCTTCAGGCACTCTCTAAAGATAAGCATAAAAATGTCACCTTCCTCATTGCACCTATGCAGCTTGAAAGAGCAAAACTGGGGATGGCATGGAGTGTAACCTGCATGAAACTTGTTACACTTCACTGCATGATCCAGACTTGTCAGATGTGAAAGACCAGTGCCACCATCTGGTGCCTTCCAAGTCCTGGATCTTTCTTTCTTGTCAAAAAGGAATTCACCCTTTATCTAATTCAATACATGAAAGAGGGGAAGCAAAGGGAAGCAGTTCTGAACAACAGAACAGGAGGCTTTAAAAGCCCCTTCAGTGAAGCTGTTGCAAAAGGAGGCCAATGTTAGATGGAACAAAACATAAATATTGGAGGTGGAGAAGGATTAAGAAAAGAAAATAAGCAAGCAGGGTCTTGTGAAAGAAGAAAGGCTAAGTCTCAGAAAAAATCAGACCATGATTCAAATCATATCAGTAAATACAGTCCTCATGAGTTATGAACTCTTAAAAATATTTCTCAAGCACTGCCCAGAAGGAGACTGGGAATCATCCAAATAAACCATTAACTGCTTTTGCCAACTTCACACAAGAAAAAACCAGTCACAACTCAAAAGTTCTTCTTTTCCTTCAGTTATTACTCTCAGAAAACAAAGTCAGTTCCTTGTACACAACTCAAGTTCAGAATTATTCCTAAGAATCAGGAAAGCATCTTGCTTTTGAAACTGTTTTTTGGCTTTCAACTGACTTTACATTCCATGAGTGGGAATGATTGGGACCCGTGTGGAGCAATCCCACCTGTACCACTCTTGAGGTCAGGGAACATGACCATTCATTAATGTTTCCCCCTCTCCTTTCTTTGAGTGGGTCCATAAAGTGGGAGCTGCTTCATTTCTGTGCTCTAATGGGGGTCAGGTCAGCCTTCTTAACAGAAGGAGGATGGGACAACACAGCCCTGCTTGAGGGGCAGAACCACATTGGGGGAAATCCCTGCCCTGCACAGGTCTGAGGGAGCACTGCAGGCACCAACACAGGGAGAAACCACCAAGACCTATCCAGGCACATGGACAAGGAGCAGCTGGTGGCAAAAGGGAAACTAAACAGCAAAGATGAGAGGAAAACAGTCAGTACCACAGCACAGCTCTGTGTGCAGCCGAGGAGGGCCTGGAAAGGGAGGGAAGCACAGCAGGGCTTGGGCTCTGCTTCCCAGGCTCTGACCCCAGGCTCCAACATGCATTACTGCAGTAAGTGCCAGCCTGGCTCGTGCTGTATGGGTGCAACAAAGCCCAGCACCAAGAACCAAGGCACACAGTCCCTGCCCATGCCAGTGGCTCTGTGGCTCCTGTTCGGGCATGCCACGGCCACGCTGCTGCAGCACACGTGGCATCTTGGCTGCTTCCACCCTGCTCCCAGCCCGGACACACTGCTGGAAGCTCTGCATGCCCTTCCCCTGCCCTGCCCTCAGTGCCTCATCCTGCCAAACAGGTCTAAAGGCTACAACAAGCACCTGAGGTTTTGCCCAGCTAACCACAGAAACACAATGTAATTCTTGGCCAGTGGCTAATGGAAGTCTGGAATCGGAGCATTAAACACTGATAATAAGCAGGTGAGGCAAAGCTGAGAACAGGCATATGCACAGCCAATTAGACTTGACTCTGGTTAATGGAACTTCAGCCACCTTAACACTCAAAACACAGACACAGCCCCTTTTCCCTCTCCCCTTGAAGTGGTAACTGCACAAGCGACAGCCTTCAAACCCCCAGCAGGACACACAACTCACCCCATAGCAAAGGCCCTGCAGCTTCCCCTGGTGCACCCCCTGCCCAATTAACCAGCAGCTCCTTTGCAAAGCCATCAATCCACAGGACCTCCTTACAGTTTGGGGCTTTGTCATCCTGACTCTACTCCCCAGATTCCCTCCTGGATGCAGCCTGGAACGTCCTGTCACAAAGATCTAAGGATGAATTACTGGGTGGACGTTGCCAATACAGCTTTGCATTAATTATTCATAATCATGGCAAAGTATTTCCCACATTCATAACTTAGTAAATTACTAATTTAGTTGCACACTAATCTGAAGATGATGATTCACACAGCAGACTGCATGATGTAGCATTTAATCACTCCTTGAAAGTTAAGACACCTGTCCCATGAAGTTTACAGGAGCAATATATAAACTGCAACAAGTTTATAGCTGAGTAACACAAGAAATCTATAGTCTTATCAGAACAGTTGGATCCATCTTTGTCATCTCTGCCCAGCAGTGTCATCTAATTGCTTTCTACTTCTATCTTCTCACTGGGCCAGCTTCTTTAATAGAGTGGTTTAGGTAAGCAGCTTTCTAAAATATTCACTTTTACAAAGCCTAAAGTTGGACAATGATAAATGGAGATTCACATCTATCATACATGCCGTAATTGCAATGTCAGTCACAATGCAGTATTTATGAATATGCAGATTTGAAAGGCAGAAAGGAGCAGTATTTATTTACCTCATCTGGTAGCATGAATTGGTATTCTCAAAAATACCTGGAGAAATTCTAAGCCATTGCTAAAGTACTGAGTCTACCCAAGAAAGATCTGAAGCCCAGTGCAGTAACCTCTGGATACTTCCATTCCCAATGCCATGTAAGCACTTTGTCATATATTAGCTCCCAGGAAAGTTTGTTCTGCAAGGCAGAACAAAAGGCAAATAATTCCAAGACCTTACTACACAAAATATATTTTATAAAAATCTGGTTTTCTTTTCCCCCAAACTATAAAACATTGTTTTCCTTTTATACATGACGTTCAGGTTTTTGCTACTTCAGAGGCAGGGTTAGACAAGTCAGAGGTCCATACCATTAGAGACCTACTGCGTGATTTTCATGATGATACAAGAAATTAGGTTTTTTACAGTCAGAACAATCATGTACTAGAACAACCTCCCCAAGGGGGTGGTAGAGACATCATCACTGGCAGTTTTTAAGACATGACTGGACAAAGGGCTAGATAATCTCATCTAGGCTCCCGTTTCCACAAAAGTCAGGGCAAATAATCTTTTATTGTCCCTTTGAACTTGGGCTGTTCTATGATGATTCTGTGACTTCTCGCCCAGTGCCCACAGCACAACTCAAGAGCCAAAAACTACTCGTTTGTAAAAAAGCTTATCACTAGGACATTTTCACTACTCTCTGGCTAAATCCTTTCCTGCAGAAACCCTGGCACACTCATTTCTTGTCTCTGGGCACGAGGCGCTCCACAGACCTCTTACATCTGAAAGCTGATACCTTCTCCAAATCTCCCTGTTTAGTTTTATCTTTGCAAAACTCTACAGGCATAGTTCTTTCAAGCCTTTCAAGATCATATTTCATCTCTCTCACCACTTTTCTCTTTCCTCCAGGCTACTTTTGCCTGGCTTGCAAACTGCTGTCAGACTGCAGCCTGCACTAGGTGCGATGCCCCAGGCTGCACGGGCAGCGTGCCAAGCAGAGTGGGCAGGTGACTCCCCCTTCCTGCAGAAATACACATCTCCCTCAGACATCCCAGCAGTGGTAACATTTTTCACAAAAACTTGACGTTGCTGGCATTGAGATTCAAGCAAACAGCATAGTAACTGCCAGCATTCCCTTCTGATGGGCTATTCTGTGCCTCTGTGTGGATGCTGTTCCTGCACTTCCACCCATTCAGCTGCTGAATCTGCTGTGCCACTAAAATTGGATGCTTTGGCCGGGGGTGTTCATTTGGAATCCTATTCCTTCCCAGTTTGGTATCATGTGCCAATTTAAATAAACTCTCTATTCCTTCACTCAATTCACTCACAAACTAAAAATCATCCTGAGCAGCACCAGATGCTGAGGAACTCCAACCTGTCCTCTCTCACAGCTGGCCACTTCACAGCTATTCCCCAAATTTTCCAGCCACTCATGCACCACCAGCAGCTGACTAACAAAGTGCCCTCACAAAACATGAACTGCAGCAGGGAGTCTCTGATTTGTCTGTATGTGGACAGCCAGAGCTGCAGGTAGTGCCAACAGCCCGTGGGGTGGTTGTACCTGCAGAAGGGAAGGGCTGGGGGAGATGCAGCAGCCTGGCAGGAGCACACCCTGCCTCTACCAGGCAGAGCACTCGTACAGCTGCAGTAATTGATTGCCTTTGCAACAATCACACACCGCCAGCTTCGTTTTGCAGGGAAAAAAACATCAGATTGGAACAGATGGGGGCAGATCAAAACAGATTGCACAGAGCAGCCTCAGCCTAATGGCAAACTGGGAATACTGAGCAAACATAAGAAGCCCGTGCGCTTCGTGTCTGAATTGGAAACAGAGCTCTTGCATTGCAGCTTTGAAGAGCTGCTGTAAATGCTGTTGGATCTGTTCTGACAGCTCATGACAAACTATCACATGAGCAATAGATTTGCTGGGGCTGAATGCTGCAATGACCAGGACTGCAAATCTGCCCCAAGATGGGGACAGACTTCTCTGTCCACACAGAAGGCAAGGAGATGCAAACATGGAGGGTCTCCTCGAGCCACAGCTGCTCCAGCAGCCCACAGCTCACCCTCACCTGCTCACCAACACAGCACCCTCAGAAGTCAACTGTGCTCAGCAATGCCACTCCACCCACAACCATCTTTTGATAAGCATGGAATGAATCTCTCACGTGCAATACAAGGAAGTTTTGGAAAAGAAAAAAAAAAAACATTTTAATGAAGCTTTCTGTGTAGATCAAAATACTTTCTGGTAGTGAGGCAAAATAGGAATAAAAACTCTTAAATAACCAATCCATTCAGAAGTCTATTCTTCCCACTTCATATTTGTTAGATGTTAATTTTACCCCCTTTGCCTTGTATTTCTAAGGAGTGATGAAAATTTCCATCTTAAATCTATGGTTTTTAGTTTATTTGTATTGGTGGAGTATTGCAGTGAAATAAAAATGAGTATCCATCAAGCTGTCCTTTATTTTCCCTCTGAATGACCCTATTTAGGGTTGGGCCCATGGCAGTGACTTTTTTTTTAGTGATTAACATGAATCAATTCTTTCCTTACACGACAGGTTAAACATAATGTTTTCACCTCTAATGTTACACAGCTAAAGCAAATTAATAGTTCTTTGCCAGAAAATTATATCAGCTCCACCCTTTCTAAAGCAGAATATGCTAACAATCTGTGATTTCATCACTAGAAATATAAAAAGAAATAAAAAACTTCCAGAAATCCACAGAGGGGGAAAAAATAAATTACCACAGCAGGTTATCACTGAATGCACCAAGCAGAAATAATTAACACTTATTTCTCTTTGTGAATAATGCATAGTTGTAATAAAAGTTATGCTTTCAAGCAATCACTATGCTTTGTAGCCAGGAGATACAGCCAGAACATAAAGCACACTATGGAAGTCGTTTTCCCCTCATGCTCTTCCCAAAATGATTGATTTAGGCATGAAGGAAACACAGAGCTAGGAGGGAGGACACCTCCCCTCAGCCCTTCCCATAGGTTTCTTACACAGCTTTCTTCAAGCCAGTGCACAAAAGTCCCATGTGTAGTATTTCATTATGAAAAGGAAGCTTCCATTCATAGAAAATATATTTTTATTGTTCTACTGGCTTGTTTTTTGCTGCTTTTCCTTGCACTCTGAGTGCCTCTGCCAAGTATGCAAAACAGCCTGTTAATGGAATACTCGAGGCTAAACCAGACTTTGCTGAAACTGGTTTTCCTCACGCTGTTGCTGCTTCTGTTCCAGTTTCCTTGCTGTGCTCCAGGCACCACAATCACCTAAACAGGAACTCAGAGGAGGATTTCAAGTCATTTGGGAACAGTGACCTCACAGAAGGCCAGGCAGCAATCCCTGGTCTCAGTGCCTACATCAGGGTTTACTTCTACTCTGCTTGTTTGGACCTCCTGCCTCTGTAGGAGAAGCCTGGGGTAAACAAGCCTGGGGCACCACTGGCACTCTGACATGTTCCTTGTTTGCCACGAGCAGTGACAATACCCAGGGATGTTGAAGGTAAGTAACAATCACCTCCAAACCCACCAACCCAAACCCACAGCTGTTGCCACCTTCACATGCTGCAGGCACAGAGACCTCCCAGGTCTGTGACAGCACTTCCAGGCAAGCTCTGGCACCACCTTCCCGTGCCACCACGGGGGCAGGTGGCAGCCTGGGACACATCTCTCCTGCAGGCAAGTGGCTTCAGGGGGTTTCCAGCACTGATCACTGATCTCCAAACTGGCCCAGAAACCCACCCAGCAGCAGGGACTGGGCAGGCAGCTGCACACCCACCCTGTGGGCACAGTGTGGGCAGAGCCAGAGCCAGGCCTGCCCCCTGGACATGGGAGCAGAGTGGGCTCCACAGCTCTGTCTGCTGTGGCAGAGCTGCCAGGCTGTGCTCACACACCACAGCTGGGAGGCTGTGCACCTGTCCCTCAGCTAGCTTTGTCTTTGAAGAAAATTTTCATATAAAAAGGTAAAAGAAAACCCTCGAAATTTATTTGTTTTGCTTCTAGGGCATGCTATTAAAAAAAAAATACAGCAATACCTCAGACCAAATGTTTGAATCCAAACATCTTCAAAGAGCCAGGCTAACAGCACTTCTTTCATTCTTTTTCATTTAAATTGAACAAAATGGTTTGCTGCATACATGCTGTTCACTTCAAAAGACCATTCTTAAGCCATTAATAAATAGCAGCCTAGAAGGAATCCTACAAAAGTAAATTTTTAATGCATTAGCCAAAACAGCAACCAGCAGATGGACAGGACTAAATTAACTGTGTGAATCCTTCTCACTGGTATCTTTGCGAAGTGGGAAAATTAATAGCAGCAAAGTATTATTAGAAGGCAGAAAGTTTTTTTAGTTTTTTTGTTTTGAATTAATGAAATAGGTTTCATTATACTCCAGGTTAGGTGTTACAAACCACCTAACTTTTTCTCAAACCAAAGTGCAGCCATATAATACTAATCAAACTGTATTTGTACCTATAGATTATATCTAAAGGCTAATGATAACATCAAAAAGGTAATATTTTTCCTTCTCTTACATATCTCCAATCACCCATGTTATGGACAGCTGATATCTGAATCGTAAAGGAAGGCTCCCTCCAATAAAAAGGATGAAGATTTCCTTGCATGCAGGTGCCCACACATTATCATATGTATTCAACATTAACTCATTAGTTTTCCAGCACAAACCAGCTTCTGCCCTAATCACCCACTTCCACATAGCCCTGTCAACCAATGGTCAGCTATCAAATCACAGCCACACTCTGCAGAGCAATCCCAACAGTTTTGGAAGGACTCCTTTCAATCCTCTTCAGAAGTACCACCTCATCACCAACCAATCCTTATCCTGAAGGAAAAGAAGTCCAAGCTGTGACCTCTCGCCCCCTGAATTGTGAGAGCTGTGCTGACCTTCATGTCACCACTCAGCTCTACCTTGTCTTGAGTACTGCATATAGATAGATTAGATCCAGCCTCTCTTTCTGAGAATAGGTGTACTGTATGTTCAGGAAAGCAGAAAGGTAGGGTGGATGGTTAGAGCTACTTCTGTGCAAGGAGTAATTAGGCAGGTTAAAGCTGTCACTTGGAAGGCTCATGACTAAGCAGCACTGTAAGCAGGTCTGTCAACTCAGCAGTGAGATGGGAAGAAAACTATGGAATGACCACAAACCATCTCACATTAGCTATAAGAAACATCAAAGGAAGTTACCTGATGTAGAGTCAAACCAAGGAAATACAAAGATTTCACCAAAAGCGACTGGACTGGGGAACTGGGTGCCCTGGTTGCTGCAGCTGTGAACATTTAAATGGGGTCAGTAAGCAATCAGTTGTATGAATAGATTTTCTAAAAAATCCATTTAGCATTAAGTGCAAAGGTGCCATCCCCTCTGCCTGAAGGCATCTCTGCTCCATTCCAGCAGACTGACAGTTTTGTGAAGCATCATTCCTCCTCATTTTCTCTGTTTCCCCAGGCACCTGCTGCCAGCCACTGCCAGACAGAACCACTCCTCAGGCTCGGGACAGGTGTTAAAACAGTATGTAACAAACCTGAAGCAAGTGCTGATGCAAAGGCACTGATGCCCATGAGCCTTGTGATCCATATACCAGAAAGATTCCTTCTTTGTCTTAGGATGTTCCCTTTTCATGCCAAAACTGGGAATTGTTTCCCCCTCTTTTTCTATACCACAGTTCCAAGAGCCCCCTGATCCTTAAAGCCCTGACACACCAAGGGGTTTCCCATTTGCACTAGAGCAGTTTATATTGTGTTACACCCCAAGGCAGGAGGACCTGGATGTGCCTTTCCCTGAGGTGGGATGGCTCAGTGACTGCTGGCAGAGGGAACCGTGACCACCCCAGGGCAGCCTCAGCCAGGTCAGCCAGTCCCACAGCAGAGGTGCCAAGGAAGTCCTGCTGCCACCCTGGGCACAGAGGCAGGACAAGGAGCACTCCCACCCTGCAGGGGTAACAACACTCCCGAGTGCTGCAGGCACTGCTAAATAAAATACATCCTGACTCCAAGAATCCATTCTCTGCACCCCTGGGAAAGCAGTGCACCAGAGTCATGTCCTATTTCACTAGAAAAAAGCAGCAACTTTCACCTTAATCCTTAAGGACCATCCATTTACAAGGGAAATGGGAATGTTTCCCTTCTAATTTAATTTATTTTTTGGTTTAATGTACTTAATTCACAAAGTTGGGTTTTTCTTTTTCATACAGGCATTTATGCAATGCCTGTAATAAAACTGTGGTGAACACCCTTCTGCCCTCAGGCCAAGCCTTCCCTGGGCTCTTGTTCCCCTCCTGCTCTGTCTTAGCATTCTGCTGGTGCAAAGCTGTCACCTCTGATTTTGCCATGCTCGGGCACTGCCAGGCCAGGCCTGACAGAGCCAACCTGGAGCTCTGCCCTGCACCAGAGCTGGGGCTGCCAGTGCCCTGCAAGGGGCTGTGAGAATGCCTCTCCTGCTATTCCACAGGAGACTCAGGTTACTTCAGGCAACTCCAGCTGAGAGATTTTCTCCTCCACAGGATAATTAAAATGCTAATCTAGCCAAAATCTTACAATACATACAAAAGCTGTTTGGCTGTCACCGATTGTATTTGTTTGTCCTCCACCCCAATGAGCGAAGGACTTGCCCTCTTTCCCTTGTGATCATTATTTGAACTGCATTGTTTCAATATAGCTTGAATACAATTTCAATTTGGCTTAACTGATTTTTATTCTATTATCTTTTGTTCTCTGGGCAAGCATATATTTGATCTTGAAAGCAAAATTGTTATAATTAAATCTGTGTTTTTAAAGGTAATATGAATTAGAGGGTAAAGATTACGTGATACATAGTAGCTTGCATGGAATTATAAAGATGGAATAATAATTCACTTGTATGAGCAGCACACCATGACAGAGATTAGTTGTTTCCTAGAAAAGATATTTGTTATTCAGATTTTAGAATCCATTGAAATACTACATGATGCTTAAATGCATTACAAAAGCCTCTACAGAAATACAAGTCTGTTATAAGGACTCAATTGGAAATGTCAGCTTTTCATCTCAAAGTGCAGCTCTGAGCTCTCATCTCCCTGCCTAAATCCCCAAGATGATGGCCAAGGTGGTGTCTACCACATGAAGGCAGAGACAATCCTTTAGCCTCTTTTTACATTACTGTAACACTCGAGTTTAATAAACAAAAAAAGATGAGCTCAGTAAGGGAAGATAGAAATCTCAATAAAATTACTATGATGTGAAATTTCACGTGTCTTGTGTTTGGGACATCAGATCCTAATGGCTTAAGCTTGGCCTGGAACCCAAAAGGCCTCCTTTTACTTTGAAATCTGCACCCATTTACCTCCTAGGTACAATTACATGAAGCTCTTTGCAGCATAAGATGAAGAATTGCCCTAGAGATTCACTTTCCCTTTTTAAAACAATGTTGATTTTTTCAATTCCTTTTTATATTCTTGACAAGCCAATGAAAATGAGACAAGTGCATGGGGGGTCTGGACTGCACTGTCAGCCAATTTAGCCCCTGAAGTGCAGCACTCTGGTATTTGCATGTGTTGTTCTTTATATAGCACATGTGAATACCATGTGATTTGTACATTTCACAAGTTAAATTATGCCCCTAATTGGTACTTCATAATAAAATGCCTGAAGGAGACCAGACTGTTCTGATATGTGAGCAATTTTAGATTTAAATTAAGTTAGGGATTGATTTCCATTTCAAAAGTGGTTTTGAAATTTAACAAGTGAAATACAGAGCTGTTTTAGAAAATGGACACAAAAGATAAGAATGCAAAGGGTTTGATCAGGCAGTTGATACTTAGAAGAAATATTATACATATGAAAATGTTTTTCATTGTGTTATTGTCCACTTGATTTAAGAGAAAAGAGTAGGTGGACATTTGAAACTACTCTGCTATACAAGCACATACGGAGATATAGAGTCTGATTTTCTGCTACTTCATTTAGCTCTGACACTTATTTTATAACCTAGAGCTGGATTCTTTCTAAAAATACAAAAGAATTTTTAAGTTCTGAAATAAATATCACAAGGTGGTTTTTCAACTGCTTTTCAGGATGTATTGTAAAGTCCAAGAAATACAGTTACTCCAAAACTAAATGGTAGACACTTGTTTCCTTTGAAAACCATTGACATTAGGAAGGGTAGTCTCCCTTTGAACTTGTATAAATTCTATTTATACTTCCATAAACTCCACAGTACAATTGCTCTGTTCCTAAACTCAGCACAAGCACCAAGCTGAGTTTCTTTTATTTTCAAGCTCAAGTAGTTCCTAAAAATACTGCAAAATTTTAATGCTGCTGAGAAAGAAAAGGCTTAAAAAAGGGAAGAGTAAAGAAGATTTTGGCCTATCCTGTTCTGTTCTGACAGAATAATAAGAAAAAAAAGCCAGCAAGGTTAGCTTTTTGAAGAACATGCTTTATTGGCAAATAAACCACCTGCCTTCTGATTGTGGCTGCCAGGGGAAGGATGCTGTGGCCCTTCCAGGAGAGGTTTACAGGTGTTGATTTTTCCTGGCCCCTCCACTCTTCTCAGAAAGATCTCATTTCTTTTCATCTGTGTGACACTGCTCTGAGCTGCTGCTGCCTCCATCACTCTCTCTAAGCTCAGCTCAAGCATTTCCCACTCTGGTAAAAGCTACAAAAAGGCCCAAGGGTGTTTGCTGGGGAAATCCCCCAAAGCCATGGCTGGCTGAGCTGTGCTCACAGTGGCTGTGCAAGAGCAGCGCTCTCAGCTCAGACACATCTGGATTAACAGAGAGGGCAGCAGGGGATGGGATGGAGGGAGATTTACAGAGACTAAAGGATATGTGTCACAACACAAAGCAAACAAATTCAATTTAATAAAACATCCTGCATACAAGGGAGCACCTCGCAGTTTACACAGAGATAAGAGACCAAGACAATGCTTTAGAAAATTGGATACTGTGGCTCATAAAAGGAAAACACACAAATAAAGTTGAAGTCGTTCAGATAAACTGCTGAATTTAAAAGCATCTAGGATACAAGCATATGTTCTTACAGAAGAGCTAGAAGTAAAGAAAAAATGCACCTCAAATGATTTAATGCTCCTTGAAGCATCTAAAGCCCTAATATTTACCAAAACATCTCTGTACTAGGAGTATTAGGCTAGTGGAACTGCAGAAAAATCTCCACTTTTCAATGTTTCCCACACCCCCAATACCTGTCTCTGCCTTAGGCAAAATTTTAAATAGAGATTTAAAAAAAAAAAAAACAAACAAAAGATGGACAAGTTTTCTGAAACACAAACCCCAGATTGCCACCTTTGCCTTGAGTCAGGGTTCCCCCTCAGCCCCTCTCTCCCTGGTGCACACCCACGTCACAGACTGATCCAGACTTCCTTCCAAGGCCAGAGTGCCCATGGATTTATTTTCCTACAGTGCTTATCCTGCCCTAATTCACATTAACACAGCACAGTCATTAGTTCTGAATTCTTCAGAATACAAGCTGTATGTCAGCATAAACAGCACATCCTGGAAAAGCCCATCTCCTTCCACTGCCCACAGAAAGTGCCAGCAGGTGTTCCATGGGGTCCTCTGCTCTGCACCAACATTGCAGCTGCAGGAACCACAACTCCCAAACAATCTACTGGCATTTATTGTCATC
>JAWWEV010000169.1:267239-278099 GCA_035583235.1 Hafferia zeledoni | reverse complement strand
ATAATAATAATAATAATAATAATAATAATAATAATAATAATAATAATAATAATAATAATAATAATAATAATAAAGGAATCCGTTATAATTTTGTTAGCATGTTGGAAAAATTATATTAGCTGTGATTATCATTTCACATATAAAATCACAGGTAGGTCTCCATATAGGTATGGAGATGGAGGGGCTCTGAGCAGCCTGGTCTAGTGGAAGGTGTCCCTGCCCAGGAATTGGAACAAACTGATCTTTCGGGGCCCTTCCAACTCAAACCATTCTGTGATTCTGTGATCAGAGTATTTTACCTTCAATCTGCTTGTAAATCCAAGTAGAACACATTACCAAAGCCTCAGACAGGCCACAGGAACTGGCAGGGAGTGTGGTTTCCTCAGCTTTGGAAGTCTGCCCCGTACATCCCAAGTGCAGGTGCTGGATACCAATGGGAGCACAGCTGTGGCTTTGGTGGCACTCTGGGATGCCAGATGAAATGTTCCTTCCCCAGGCTATACAGAGCACTGTTCTGACATCTCTGCCTCAGCAGGGCTGCCAGGTGAGCTGAATGGACATGCCATACCCTCTGGAAAACACAGCCCTGCAAACAGAAGAGCTGGCACTGTGGTCTGGAGCAGGAACTGCCCTGGCTCTGGGAAAAGCACACAGGGACAGCCCAGCCCCCTGGCATGGCTCTCCTCGGCATAGCCAGCCCAGCTGGAGGCTCAGCCCTGCCTATAATACCACTGGTGATGGCAGGGGGGAAAGGGAAGCTGGCTAATTAATCTGGCAGAAAAGTAAATGCCATGCAGTGTGTTGGATGTACTTTAAAAACCACAACTGCTGTCAGAGCAAATCATGGCTCCTGTGCATCTCCTGAGATGTGCCCTGTCACTCAGTACGGTGTAGTTCTCCACCTGATGAAACTCTGATTTGGCAACTTTACACAAAAACTATAGAAATTAT
Organism: Hafferia zeledoni; assembly: GCA_035583235.1. Taxonomy (NCBI): domain Eukaryota; kingdom Metazoa; phylum Chordata; class Aves; order Passeriformes; family Thamnophilidae; genus Hafferia; species Hafferia zeledoni. The sequence goes on along the minus strand of JAWWEV010000169.1, from coordinate 277,148 downwards.
ATATTAATAATGTACAAACCCAGTATCACACCTCTAAGTGTGATTGTTAGTGTTCCAAAGAAAGTTCTAGATGTTGGTCCTCCTCACTGTTAGGACAGTTTGCATGACAGAAATCCCCTTTTCTTGGTCACATCATCACTTTGCTACTAGAAGAAGTGAGTTATCAGTAGCACCAGTGTTAGGACTTGCCAGAGTAAGGATGGGCCTTGATACTTTAAAACCATGATGACTTTGTTAATTAAACAGGAGCCACATCTTTTGCCACATCTCTTGAGTTCTCCCACCTGCATTGGGCACACAGCTTTCTCCAGACTGAGTGATCCCGCCATTACAATAAAATATTATCTCAAGAAACTCAATAAAATACTCACCCAAAACTGAGAGATGGGCTGACAAAATGACTCTCTCCCTCCAGCAGCAGGGAGGTTTCTGGTAGCTGTGAATTCTCAGGTGGCTCCATTCAGAGACACTGGTTATGTTAATTTGATCTCTGCTCTCATTCATTTATTCTCTCTTTCTCTTTGCTCTCTAATTGCAGGCCTTAGGTTACCCATACCTGAAAATAAAGAGAAAAACAATATCAAGTCCAAAACTCAAAGGAAGCCTTGGCAATGCCTCTGTGTACTTATCCTTAACCCTTCCTTTTTGGAGGGATAAAACATCCTTGTTCTGCAGCTGGTCTCCACATTAATGATATTTTTTTGAAAACTTCATTTCAAGATACACAGAAATTAGTTGTTTTCTCTCCTTATTTCACATTGAGAGGATACAAACTGTTGGCCATTCCAGGGACTAAAGGTGATGTACCACACTCTGCCAGGCTGGCAACATCTAAGACATGAAGGAATTCAGGAAGTACAAGGTCTGTAACCAGCAACACTTCAAAGATTTATCACCTTTTGTGATAAATTCTAACCAGGTGTATTTAATTCATGTTCAGTTTCCAACAGAAATCTTCTAAGAGATTTCTTTGTTCAGATGGTTACTTTATTTTTGCTTTATAAGTACAGAACCAGCAATATTTAAATACCTAATTGCTGCCTATTTTCACTTGATCAGGTCTATGGATTTGTAGTAATGGGGTTTTTCACACAAATATTCTAGTTTAGGGTTGTTTAAATGGCTGTGACAATATTTATTTCAGTGAGTCTGGGAACAAGGTAACCTGTAAGACAATTCCTATTACTTGATTATTTATATTAATTAAGAGAACTGTATTGTTAGCACAATAAATACATAAAAAGAAAAATACAATTCAAGCACATAAAAATGAAACCAATTTTCTATCATTTAGGCATTTAGGATTATTTCTCAATTCTTTTCTATGAACAAAAGTAGAAAATAGTAAATGTCTCCCCTTTCACAAAGACATGGATGGGATTAATGAACTCATATTACTTAACTGTGTGATGTCAATGAACAGGCTGAGGAAGGGGAAACTACACATTCACCACTGCTGTTCTGTGCTGCAGAACAAGATGTAAAGGCCAGGCTGTCTTTCTGAATGCACACCTTGGAGTCTGGCACTCAAAGACCATGCAGATCCTCTGGCACAAATGGGAGAAGAGAATGGAAATGACTTTTTAGTAACTTTTCCCAGTTCCAGAACTCTCTTCATTTTATTCTCATGGAAGTTTGGCAGCAGGAGTTGTCAGCTTTATTCAGATTTTGAAACTGGGAGTGGAGAGGGCAGTGAAAGAAACACATCAGTTTGTGATTCAGCAAAGGAATGACTAACAAAATACCATTACCCTTGAGGCCACCAGACCACGACAGGACAATGTCCCCATCAGACTCAACCTGGAAGACATTGCTCAAGACTGGCACAAAGAGTGATAGTTCACTCCTGTTCAAAAAAGAAAAGCTGGAGCTATTTCAGAGCTTGAAGAGCACCTGTTTCCAACAGCCAAGCACAAACATTGTGTGGACAGGCCAACACTGTGCTGGACTGGAGAGAATCCTCCACTCCTCTTTCCTTGACAAAAATGTCTCAGTTTGAAAATAACTTACCAAACAACATCCACAGCCCTGAGAGCAGCTCTAAACAAGGACTGATTTAGATGATTTGCAAAACTTTCAGGTGTTGGCTTTTCTCTGTTGTAATATGACAAGAACATTTTTATGAACCCTGGAATGAGGGAAGAGACAGATACCACATTCCCCTCTTTGGGTACCTTGCTGCTCTCTGTTATGGTGGAAGGATTTATGAACTGGTGAAATTAAGACTCTGCCCTATCAACCTAAAGAACATGGACAGCATTAGGGTACTTGATAATCTCAAGCAGATGGATACACTTCTTACACAACTGAACTCAGTCCTATCCCCAGCAAATTCCTAAAAAAAATTATGTTGTTTCAAAGACAAAGCATTGCCCTGTAACACCAATACATGAATTAGAATGAAGGGAGGGGAAAACAAAAGCTGTTTTCAGCAGTTACTACTGGCATGTTCACATGACCAGGGCTCAATTAGGTTGTGCCATGGTTCTAATCTGACATTTCACTAACTGAGAATGTTACCTGATTTCTGTTGGAAAGATAAAAAGGTATTCATGTGTTAAAAATTAACTTCATCATTCTACACAGTTTACTTCTTCTCTCACTCAGCTGTGCCCTTGGCCTGCCTGACTCAGTGTCAGCAACCCCAGGGTACCTGCGTGCACTTCTCCTTTGTGGTTTTTGTTTATGTCTGCTAATTCTGCAACTCAGATTCTCTTTCTGCAAGGCAAATACCAATTCCAGACAAGCTACAAATCTCATGGCCTGGAATTGTACTGCTGTGCACTGACAGACAAGGGCTGGCTCCTGCTGAATGGCCAGCTCAGCAATCAGTGTACAGCGAATTTGGCGTGTCCTCACTCTGAGCACCTTCAATATTTCATCAGGGTTTCACATCAACACAGAGTTCAAACTGCACGAGCTGCCCATGGGAAACCAACACCCAAAATTCAAGTTTTCAGGGCACTTTAAGTCTTCCTGGTAATTTTGAAAACCTTGGCCTTTGTGTTACTGTTTCTGTGCACTTATCAGAAATGAGAGAAGAAATCTTGCTCTGAGTCAAAGTCAGTGGAAGTTGTGCTATTGATCTCAGTGGCACCAAGATTTCACTCAAGAAATTCAACAGATGTTTAATGAAACACTAATGATCTGGACCACAGGTTTCTAACTGTGGTGCAGCATTTTCTATGGACACACAAACCACTCCAGGTAGTGATGCCCCTGCCAGGGGGTTGTTCTTTGAGTTCTGCCCATGGAGATACCTGCCCTCGTTGTCTGAGTGCTTATGCCATGCTCAAATCTGTCTTTATCTGCTTTCCAGACAGGAGTCTGAACTGAACGCCCCACATGGATGTGGAACTGGACCAATGCACTGTTACTTAATCTCAAGTTACTCTGTTTTCTGTGTTGCTTGTTCTGAACCCCCTCTGCAGATTATTCCCCCCATGCACTCACACAGTATTGCAGAACCCACCCCAAAGCTGGGGCCTCCTTCCATCAATACCAAAAGGAACCGAAACCTGTATCTTTCAATACATATCTCTATGCATATACCTATAAGATATATGAAACACAGAAAATACTGCAAATGTCACAATATCTTATCATGTTTTAGAAAGCCTAAGAGTTTAGGCAGTTGTACTTTGTGACAAACTCTGAGCTGCAAAACTTTTGGCAAAACCCTTTTTATTTGGTTGCTAAATGCTAAAAAGATGCTGCCCCACAGCTACACAACCACACTAGAGTTGGCAGCTCTGTGCCCTCAGGGACAGGGAGTGGCTGTCACAGCTGGTCACCAGCAGATGTTCTGGAAGTTCAAGCACCCTGTGCATTTGCTCCTCATCCCTAAATTGGCAGATACTTCCCACTGTAAAGCCTTGATTCCAAGAGGAGCTTCTGGCCCCCAATCAGACAGTGTCCCACACACAGACAACCTGAGGGTGCAGAGTTTCACACAGAGAGCACAGTTCATGGAGAAAAAATGGAAAAGATAACTCACTGGATCTCTTCCTTATGGTTACTTCCAACCCAACAATTTTTTTTCTACAATGAAGTAGGAGACAAAACCACAAAGTGAAATTTAGCATAACAACAAAACAAATCTCAAATTGATTTTCCTGCTTCTTAAAGAGACCATCAATTTCAAATACTCTTGCTGTACTTTGGAATGGGTAATTTATTTAGTATTTGTTAATAAAAAATACTAACAAGAGATAGAAGTATTTTTGAATCTACACTCAGAAAGGTAACAGGCCAAGAGCTTCTCCAATGATGAAAAATTACTGAACCACATTAAACAAAATAAGCACACCCTTGAGACAGTCCAGCTGAAACTTTCCATTAAAACGTCTGGGAGTGCTCAATACCTGGCAATTTCCAGCCAATTTGCCAGAACGAATTAGCAGCTGTGCTTTCACTCTGCACCTCAAATGCATAAAATCCATCCAAAAATGGGCATTAAGACTAGTAAAAACAACATTAAGAATCACAGAAGGCAAAAAAATCCCTTTAGAGAAAAGAAGTTCTGCTATTTTGAGTACTATTCAGAAAATCATAGATTTTAACAAACTAAATGTGATGCACTGGAAAAAACAATCAGGTAAAGCAATATAGAGAAAATGTTTAGTATATTCATCTCTCACTTTCTGCTTTCCTGTCTGAAAAATGAGCGTGGGGGAAAGGACTGTGGGAGATGATGCATCCACCACCTCCACATAAAGTCCCACAGCAACAGCTATTTATCAGAAGCATCTTGCACCACCTGAAAACCACAGGGGCAAACATTTCTTGTGGCAAAATGTCAAAGCCACACAGGTACCAGCACCATAAAGCTCACTGGACCTCAGATAAATGCTGCTTTAGGCTTAGCACAGAGAGAATCACTGCCACAAATATCCCATCCAGAATAAAATTTCTATTTAAGTGCTCAAAAGGGTAAGATATCTGTCCTTACTGTACTTCCCTAATTCCGGTTCCAAAAAGTGCCCAATCCCCACCTTCCTCTTGGCATTAACTGGGTACATTTATGGTCTGCCATGTTCAGCCTAATCCCACTGTGGTCTCCTTTAATCCTGTGCATCCAGACCTCCACACATAACAGCCCAAGTTATTTTACTGCTCTCCAGATAGTTTTATATGGTCTAGCTGACATTTAACAAAGTCACCTGCAATTTAAAATGTATGAAGATGTCATTAATCATCAGAAACTTGTTTAGCCTTTACATTAAAGAAGAGGCTGAGTAAACCACAAATATGTTTTCCATCACTCTGGGGCAATTCCAGCTCACTGCTTTAACCTTTCTGAATTGCCTGGCGTGTTCTTAAATGCATTTTACAGCAAAAAGAAAATTTCACAGACGCTACTACACTTAAATATTTATTCAGGTCACACATCATTCTGCCATTCATTGAGCAGTAAGCAGTGATGAAAAACACCACTTCCATTATTCATTGGAGGCAAAAAGGGGAGTGGAGCTCATGGAACACAACACCTTGTGCTCCTCTTTGGTGCAGGAGTCATCCAGCTCCTCCCAGGTAAGCAGGTTCTCCTGCTAACAGATGGGTCTATGGCATATCAGACCTCCAGGTAACAAATGCCATTCCCAAGAGCACACCAACACCCACTATTTCCCCGGTCACCTCCAGCTCTATGATACAGAGTTCCCACAGCAACTGAGAGACACTGCAGCAGCTGGTCTGACCAGGAATGAAAGGCAAGTGTGCCACATCATCATCTCCATCTCACGTTTTAAAGAAACCATAATGATGACAGAAAGCTGGAACTAAAAACTTAACCTGTTTTTGGGGACAGTTACAAAAGATACATCCAGTTGCCCTGAAAGACATTTGATGAACAGAACATTCTGCAGCATTTCAAAGGTTAAAATAGAGAGTCTCAAGCCAATTGCCCTGGGGGAACCAGGACTGGGGTGGGAGGGGGGAGGTTAATCTTTGGAGAGAGAAAGAAATTTCAAACTCCCACTATATTTTTCTGCATTAGCCTCCCAGCTTCTCCCTTGCAATGCTAATGATAAATTATGGTACTTAATGCTACCAGAAGGATGAGAGGGAAAGTAAATTGTAATGGATCATTTCCCTTTTTTGAAGCATCATCTTACAGAGACACAGTAACACAGGATCTGATTAACTTTGGTAAAGCCCCACGTGGAAGTCTCTGTTGCTCTGGGCCAGCACCATGAATATCCCATCAGAGAACAAATTCATCTCCCTGCATTTGCTTTTAAAAATGTTTCCAGTCAAAAGCTCTCATGCCGTGAACTGCTGAGCTCTCTGCTAGCAGGGAGAGGGAATTACATTCCTGTTATTATATTGCTTTCCAAACAAACAAAGCTAAAACCACTGTGGCCACTGCCAATGGTCCACCTGTGATTACCTTCCTGCACTTTGGAATGTCATTCTGCTCTGTAAATTATGCCACTGAAGCCAGGCAAGTCTCGACAGTAAAGTACAAATCCACAGGAGCAAAAGGATTTGAATCTAATCCAACAGCTCCATAAAGCATTTTCAAAGTTTTGGGCAGAGCTTTTGTAGATGGTTTTTTGTTTGCTTTTCTTAGCTTGGTCAAAGAAGTGACAAATTAATTATTTGCATAACTGTTCCCATAGAGCAGACACAGTATTTCAGTTAACCTGACAAAAGGCACCATCTGGCCTGGAGGAATGATTTGTTTCATCACAAGCATTGTGAGAACAGTTGAGAGCAAATTCTAATTAATACACAAGGCGAGTCCAATTTTAAAATCACTTATCAGGAATTTATCAGATATTAATTTAAAGTAAGGATGGCACTTGGTGCACTTGCTTGAATAACAATAACAATAATGTTTTCACAGTTCAAAAGCATGACACAGCAGTGCTGTATTGACTGAAATTTAGGAGCAAGTTTTACTAAAATTTTCACATAGGGTTATTTCCTGTGGGATTTTAATGTCATCTAATAGGAGATGCTACGAAAGAAACAAATTTTAATGCAGTATCTGTTACGTTACTTGTGCTTCAAATGAGTAAAATTTTTAGGTCTGAAAAAAAGGCAAAAAACAGAACCCAGAAAAGAACCTGGTGCTGCAGCATCTCTGACAAGGAGGCCAATGTCACTCTGCTTTCCTTGCTCAGCATCTCCAGAGTAGTTCAACATCGCTGTCATAGACTAACATCAACCCAAGAATCCTTAGGATTGCAGGACAACTCAGGCTGGAAAGGGACCTCAGGAAGACTCTGGTCTCATCTATGGGATTGACCACATTGCTTAGGTCACACTAAGCTCTTACTGCCTTACACAGTCAAATCAGTATTGCAAAACACACTGGTAAGTCAGCATTTGTAACCTATTAAATGCTTATTTTATTAAGGAATAATGAGAAATCAAGCAGTACTAAAGGAGCAGGAGGAGGAGTGGATTTTGATTCCACAGCACCCCAGAGAGTGAGGGGTTTGGGTAATGTCACTGAACACTGCATTGTTCCTGCCATGTCTCAAACTGGAACTAGTGAAACTACTGTTCAATCTTCATTGCTCTATCACTTATTATTTTTCATGTATGCAAAACATGGAGACTTCATCCAAATGTACATCCAGCACTTTACTTGCCCGTGACAGTGGTCTTGTTAAGCTACTCACAGATTTCATACATTAGTTAGCACTAATTAGTTAGTGTGCTAAGAGACTTAGACCTAAAATCAGAGCTGTTGTGTTTTGCAAGATTCTAATAATGTTCAAACTGGTATTAATATTCCTTCCTGCTGCACAGTTGTGCTATTTCAAGTAAGATTTTAATTTTATTCTTGGGGTCAGTTTTCAGAAGACAACAACTCCTAGAAAGTTTCACTGTCAAATGATATGGAACTTAGTTTTGTTTCATATTACAGGCTTTTAAGATGTTGGCACTTACTCTACAGTTCACACTGAACCTTTTTGCCTCAGAGAAATTAATCCAAACTGGAGTCAGTATATAAGAAATAGGATACAACCACCCAAAGCTCCTGTTTCCAGCTTCAGAGCCATATGAAACCATTGGATCTATCCATGGACTACAGGCAGATGATCTCCCTGGGTGTTATTTCCTAGTTTATGCCTTCACACAAAACCTACCTGAAAAACCACCAAAATCCAGCCTAAAACAAGTGCTGTCTTCTTTGCTTCAGAAAATTCTGTATTTTATAATTTGTCAAACTTGCACATCAAAAAAGATAAGTGCATCTGCAGAGGAGGACAGTTGGTCATTTAATTCAGTCTAATTGGAAACAAGTGATGGCAACTTGCATCATATAAAAATAAAACCAGAAAGATGAAGAGGTTAATCTGAAATTCCAAATGAAAGTACTGTAAATGGTGAAACAGTAGATATCATAAAGTATTTCTTTTTCATAGGCATCTGTATAAATTAACCAAGTTTTGTTTTTCAAAATGTATCACTTATTTTTAATGTAAGAGATAATCCTCTGTCAACAATAAAAGGATATATTCTTAACTGGTAAGATGAATAGGATTACAGTGATATCCAGGGAGTCTTCCATCAGCTCCAAGCACGTCCCTGGCCCCACGAGGCAGAGCACCAGTGTTTTCCCATGCAGAGATGGGGCTCCCCAGCAAACCCTCCCAGCTGAGACAGAGAGAAACCACAACTCTCTCATCACAGCCCTCACCAGAACACCCTCAGACACATCAACATGTGTAACATTCTCTCCTCCCCATTTTTTGTGAGAAACATTCAACTATAACTAATCTTCAACTAAGGGGGAGTTTACCAGGTTGCAATTTCCCAAATTGCCTATAACGATGCCTGTATCATCTGTCTTAATATCTAATTATGTTCTTTGACACACCATTAGACTGTGGTTGGTGTTTTCTGCAGCTGCATTGCAAATCTTGCTCAGGACTACAAACCACTCGAACAAAAGAGATTCCCAAATTAAAAAATAGTAATAATGTTAACAAATAAAATAATTTTACTTTAAAAGTAGTTTGTTAATGTGAAAAATATGCTTGTGGCTTTTTGTGTCCACTTTCATGTAAAACAAAGATTTAAAAGCCTTTTTTTCACCCATCTTAATTCACATTTTCACAAGCTGGTTTTGCTGGTGGGGTGGGGGAGGACAATGATTCTGGCCCTGCCAGTGAAATAAGCTGAATTTTGAACTGACCAGTGAGACATTTGAGACAATCTGCCTGCGATTGTTTAGTTTCAGTCAACTTCTATCACGGTCTGCCCTGGGAGAGAGAGGAAAACATGTTTTACCCTTCAGTTCTGCAGTGCCTCCCATAAGGGTGGCAGAGCTGACTGTGGACAGAGCAGAGCCAGCAGCTGCTGGGTACGGCAGAATGAAAGAGCCACAAAAACTCCCCTACCAGCCACACCATCAGAGTCCAAGGCAACGGGTGACATTCATACTCTTTGTCAGCCTTTGGAAAACACAGAGCCTGGGGTGGGTAAGAAGGGGTTGGTGGGAGCCATTTCCCACCATGACGGTTCTCCTTCATGGGCACATAAAGCCTTGTTTGTCTGAGACCAGCGGGAAACAAAAATCATGATAGTAAAAGGCATGCACTAGGAGATAAAGGCTTGAGCCTCATTCTCCCTGGAAAAATTGGAGGAAAATTACTTTCTTCCAGAGCATCCTTAATGGAGAGAGAGATTTACACCTGTAGGAAGATGCTGAGGTCCAGGACCAGCACTGGACAAGTACCACAGCTCGGAGACTCGGCTGAAGTTTTGAAAAGCAGTTTCTAGTTGTTTCTCTGCTTCATTCTGTTAGTCTGTCTGTGCTAGGTTGATGACCACCACACCCTGTCCATTGTATCCCCCAGCCGTGCCTGGTTCTGTGGTGTCACACCCTGCCAGCCTTCTCTGTGTTCCTTTTGTTCTCTTAAGGACCCACACATTGGGCTGCATTGC
>JAWWEV010000169.1:249688-264001 GCA_035583235.1 Hafferia zeledoni | reverse complement strand
AACCGGCTGGAACTCTTTGTCTCTCCCTCCCTTTCCCTCCACACCGCACAGAAGAGACCTTTCCTTTCCTAAAACCTATATACACCCTCTGTGATTTGTCAACTACACTCACCAAGTCCTGCAGAACTGCATTACCCCAGACACAAAAACACTGCTCTGCAATAAGCCACATTGTGTTGTAACACACATACACACATCCTACCTGCTATTTCCATATGAAACAAATTTCATGGCAGCTTATTTTCTGGGTTACCTACAGGAAAGCTGATGGGGAAATGTCCTTCCTCCCCATTTCTGCTCCAGGGAGGAGGTGGCTGCCTCAGAGCATAACATTATCTCATTGGTATATCTGGTAGCTGATGATATTACCCTTTATCAAGTAAAAAAATTGATATTGATCTAAAAGATGGGGATGCCTGAGTTCTGCTTCTCTGAAAATTTCCCTTGACATTGCTCTGTGTTTGGTAACAGTGCATAGGTTTGGTATTTTTTTCCCTTGAAAGGCATATAGGTAATTAAAATGGTGTAGGAGAGGCAAATAAACAAACTAAAAAGGCTGAGTCACTAAGACAAGATGGTCCTCAAGGTTTGGGGCCATAGCTGTCACATGCATAGTCAACACTGAAGTGAATGGAAGTGCAGTGACAGAAAATAAAGACCTGACTTTTAGTTTAGCTCCAGTTTATGACTTGAAAACAGAAAGCACAGAAGTGCTCCACTCTAGAGAGCAATCACACTGCAACCCTCCTACTGACCTCTGCACGGAGGTGCTGAGAAACTCCATGATTGAAAAGGATGTAATTAGTAGTAATGATTAAGAATCATACAATAATTAGTACTTAAGAAAAACACTTGTCCTTGAGAGCTTTCAGTTTAAGATGAGAAAGAGACTAGAGCAAAAGTTATCCAAATCAGCAATATGATACTTTGGAACAGGAATGGGATCTGCTTTTACCTATGGAAAGAGTCAGACATGTCTTAGATTCCAACTGTAATTCCACTGTTGGAAAAGACAAGAGCAAAAGATAAAGAGTACCTCTAATGAATATTCCAGGCTAAGAAATACATGAGCAGGTATCTCCTGAGGAGAAAACATGTGTACAGCCTTTGGAAACAAGATACTATATCCTGTTAGTTACAGCAAAACTTTGCCACTGCAAGGTTTCTCCAGTGAGATCATATCCCATTCTTAGGATACTGTCTCAGGTGATCTCCAGGTGATTCCCACCTGAATCCTCATACTCCAAAGCCTCACTCCCTGGTTTGGCTCTTGTGCTCACAGGCACTGCTCCAACTCTGGCTCACTGAAGAGAATATTCACCAAACCCAGTCTCCAGCAGAGGTCTTAATCTCTGTTTTTCATAACTAATACCTCTCCTCTGGTCTTTATAGCAACTTCCTGTTAACTTGAGTTACTCACTGTCTCCTGATTGCAATTTCTCTGTGGTTTTACTCTGTCCATTTTATTTATTTGTGGTGATTCCCAAGCCTTTCTGGAACTGCTCATTTATTGGTTTATACCATATGCTATTGCTCTTTAGAAGACTGAGAATATCTTCTGAGCAACTAATAACAGCACAAGGCAGTCCATCTTTACATGCCAACTTTCTCAAGATGTCTTTTCATATAAAACTGTAAGGCAAAACTCAGAGCAGTGCAGGAAGGGAATCCCTCATTAGCACTGCTAGGGGTGTGCATCCCACCCTATTTTGTTTTACAAGGCTACTGTGAAAACACAGACTATCAAGCCCACTGTTTTTCAGTGCAATTTCTCCACAGATGTTTTCATTAGTCCTCTCTTCAGTTAATTCACGCTGCAGCCCAAGGCCCACGTGCTCACCCAAGGGACAGGCTCAGCACTGCCTGGCACATTGAAAACTCACAGACCAATGAGAGTTTGAAGCAATTCATGTCTGAAGTGATTTCTGGAGTGAGTGTTCCACAAACTGTGCCAAAACTTTTTAATAAAACAGCCAGAGCATTCACATAATTAAGCCTAATGTCACTTTCAGAAGGTTTCCAAGTCAGAGATTGGTTTTATAGCAGACACTCACACAGTGTTGTCAGCCTCTCCCTTGTGCAGGATGTATGTTCGTACCTGTCCAGAAACTCATTGCTTGCTTTTAACCTAGATACATTTTTCTTCTTCCCCATTTTCCAAGTCTGTAAATCTGTTCATTACCTTATACAATTTATAGCCTTCCTCGGATACTGCATTGTTTAGCAGCCCTCGGCATTATTGCTGCTTTCAGACCTCATTTTAACACTTCTCCTCCTTCTCAGAGCTTCAGAGTCACTGCAGCCATAACACAGAAACTCCTTCTTCATCCATGATGCATCACCCCACACTTCAGTCATCTTCCCTGTTGCAGAAATGATACTCCCTCCTAATCAGCCACCTACTTCCACAGCTGAAAACAGGCCCCCAGTGCTGAGCACCACAGTTCCCATCCCTAGGGAGTCACATTTTCTCTCCAGCCTTTCATTCCTTCTTGAAAGAAAAAGAAGAAAAGCCCTTCACCTCTGTTGCGATTTAACCCAGCAGGCAGCTAAACATCACACAGCTCACTGCCCCCAACGGTGGGATGGGAGAGAACCCGGCAAAAAGGAATCGCTCACCACCCACCAACTGATGCTCAGCCAGCTCCTGAGCAGCAGCCCCTGGTGGCTTCCCCCCAGGTTTAAATACACCTTCAATTGTCAAGATAAATTACCCCAGAAAACAGAGTATTTGTTTCACTTTCTCTGGGGAAAGCTGCTTCAAGTTCCAGCAGATGAACTGTACTTGGCTTCAAAGGCTGCCACATGTGACTCCCCTTCTTTGACAGCACAGGCAGTTCCACACGTTACACTGATCAGTGCCAGTTAGGGATCATTCTCCCTGCATTTAGTTTTACATTGATTCAAGTAACAGAATAAGACATGTTGGCAAGATTTGTGCATATACAGCTGATGAAAACATACTTATTCAATTTGCTATTCAGTTTATTCCTTATATAATACTACTTTATTTTTTGTGGGGGTTGGAATGAGGACACAGAGAAGGGAAGACAAAAGAACCTCCTGACAAGATTTGCACCATCTCTTATGCCTAATGAAATGACCAAAAGTCACTTGGGTCACCTAAGGGCAAAATTGCATAACTCTATGCCATAAACACGTAGCAATCTCATCCTTCCTCCTGACCTTATAAGTTGCTTCCAACACAGCCACTGCCTGCCTGCAGTGGTGCCTTCTGTGCCCTGGTCAGCCAAGGTGCCATCCTCATGCAGGGCACACAGGCAGAGCAGACTGAGCACAGTGAGAGCACTGGGTGGGACACACACAGGGCAGAAGGAGCTGCCTGAACTAAGAGTTGGGGAAGGAGGGTCCTGATTCTGCCAAGCCATGCAGGACATTTGTGTGGCAAAGGAGTGTCAGACACATCCTTGAAATGGGGGCCCTGAGCAGCACCTGAGCAAGAGGGAACTCCTGGGAACACCTGCTCATGTGTGTGTGTGTTGAGCTGATGCATACAAGGCTTCATTCATCAGGGAAAGTGTGAAATCAATTTCATATAAATTGGAACATACACACAAAAATCTTCTCACTGCCTAAAGATATATTTCCATTACTGTGTTCTCTGTTTCTTTCAATCAGCTTAGTATTTATAGGGTGGCTGGAAGAGAATCCTATTCACTATTTATAAACATTGATTTTAAGCAAGTCATTCAATTCATAACCATGAATTACCTAAGAAAATAGTGTTTACCTTATTTTTTCTTTCTAAAGAAAATTAAGTATTTAATTATTAATGGGATTTTACTGTTAAATTCAGTAAACAAGTCCTCAGAAATAACAAAGGGGGACAGAGATAACTACCCATGGCACAGTTAAACAATGTTAATAATAATCCCAGTGTTTACTGCATATCTTAATTTAAGGAAGTACTGGTGCTGATTTAGAAAGACAGATGCATCTAATAAAAACCAAATAGCCCTTGGCTCCGGTATTTTCAGTAGTTCTACAATTGAAAAAGGCTCATTTTCACCAGAGGCCTTTATCTTCTGCCTAGAGCAGCTCTGCTGTGCAGACCACTCATTATGGTAACAGGCTGCAAAGAAAAATTCCGTGGAGGACACAGATCAGTTACTCAATGGCATTCACTTACCAGTATTGATTAGGCCATGCATTGTTTCACTTCCCCTGTGGTTCCTTCTGTCAGGAGGAAATGGTTACACCTCTCCTGTGGGGCAGAGGAAAACAGGATTCATGAAAATGAAATGACTTTGGGGTTTATAAAAATCCCGTCTAACTTGAATGGAAAATGGCCAATGAAATACCTAAAGATCAAACTGCAATAGAACAGCACAGGCTCAGATCTTTGCCCTGACCATGAGCCTTTTGGTGAGACTATTTTTCACAGTACCTACATACAAGCTAACGGCCAGATCAAGAGCATCCAGGAGTGAAACTCTGCCAAAGCACTGGCTTTCAAACATTTTTTTAGATAACACTTTTTTTTCCCCTTCAATCTCAATCTCTTACAAATTCATGTAGTCCCAATTTCAATTTCCTGGACTTTTAGTTACCACCAATTTTTGGTTATCCTTATCCTGTAAACATTTTCCATCTTCTGATGATAAGTCTGTCATACATAGCCAAGAATCTACATAGCTGTTCTGTTAGCACATTCTCCTGATGAATCTGTTGCCTTAGCAGTCCTTAACACGTCAGCTTTTTCATTACTGCAATATTTTTTACTCCATTAAAAAAACTTACAGCAAACTATCAATTTTTATGGGTTATCAGTTACAATCCATTTATATCCAGGCAAAGTGCAACAGTTTATAAAATTGTGTGTTGTGTGGTATGTGACTGATGAGATGTTGTAACCTATTAAGCAAAAAATATTTCCCTTAGTCTGCTCTTCTGGAATTATTCTTACAGCTGAGAAAGCCTTATGGCCAGGCTAAAGCCTGACTGCCTACATCTGCATTCCATTGTGTTTATTGCCCTGGCTAAGGAAGCCATCAGCAAGGAGATGCAGACTGCCAGAAACAGGATAGCTTGTAGTGTGAGCACTCCTGCTGCCTTTCCAAGCCAAGGCAGCTGGGAACACACCAGGGCAGGGACCAGAGGCACTGGCAAGCCCCAGGGTGACCCACATGCAGTGCACATACTGTACATCACAACACTGCACAGACACTGCTGGGACAAAAGGAATTTTAAATGCAGCCTTGCTCTGCTGTACTTGTTATCTTAAGATCTCTCTCCTATACCTGGAAATCTGTTTTTCAACAGCCAAGTTCTGCAGCCCAACTGACACACATGGTGTGGTTAGTTCACTCACCACACCACTGCACCCCTCAGTCACCTCTGCAGTTGCCTGCTCAGCTCTGCCTGTGTTTGCTCTGTTTTCCTATGCTGCCCTTTCTCATGCCACACTTTCCATGAAGCCCCAGTCCCTTCTGAGTGCACAGCCTACTCTTCACCAGCACCCACCTCTCACAAACACACTAACATCCCCCAAAGCCCCTCTGTGAGCCTCTGCCTGCCCTTCAGGCTCTGCATGTTCCCAGGGATGCTTCCCTTTCCCATCTCCCTCCCAGGAGAAGGGTGTCCTGCCAGGTGCCAACACTGCCCCCTTGCTGGCACTGAGACCATCCCCTCGGTATCTGAACAGCCCTGCAGAAGGCAAAGCCAGTGGCTGCTCTTTGAACAGTTCACTCCCTTCCCATCTCCTGCCCACGTTCTCCCTCCTCTCTTATCCTTTGCTGTGTCAAGGAAGCCACAAAAAAAAAGTCCTGCAAAAAAAAGACACCTCTATAAACTAAATGCTTTAAGAGTGCAGTTAATTCTTTACAGCAGTTCCACTATAATAAATTCCTGCTGAGACTCGCAACAGAGGGACTTGAAGTGTGCCCGTATGAAAGGTGTGTGTCATCTGACCACAGAGCTGTTGGGAACTGGCAGGATCATTTTTGTGCAGGTAATTCTCCTGGAAAGAAGGGTGACGTGCCAGCCTTGGAATGGCAGATATGCAAGGAGGAAATGACAGTTAAATCCCAAAAGCAGACAGCAATGCAGAAAAAACCCCAAGGATTCCTTTGAAGTTTCTAATCCAGTGCTCTGGAGTTCTTAATTTGAATGAAGGGTGTTTTAGAAGGACATAGTATAGGTCTTATTCCTTAGCTCAGGAAATACTGAGACAGAAGAAGATGCCCACTCATGTATCTTGGGGACTCATGGGTGCTTTTGGAGTTAATCCAGGAGTGGAAAAATATTGAGAAATTTATCAACCTATTTAACATGGTCCAAACCACATCATGTTGGCTGGAGCCTGCTTTGACTTTTCTGGTCCATCTCATACTCTTGGTTCTTCTATGTCTTCACAGATCTGTCATTTGAAAAGTAATGCTGAATCTCAATTATGTGGCATGAGTTTCACACAGAAATCTTTCTCCTGGAAAATATCCTCTGAAGCCAGCCCAAAACAATTCAAGGGCTCTTGGGTAGAGAGGCCTGTCCTTGCTCGCTGTCAATGAAATGCAAAATCCAAGGAACAGGTGCCTCCATACATTTGCATCAATAAAATTTGTAAATTATTTTTCTTTCCATTAATATCCTGTTAACTGCCACACTTTGTCATTGCTTCTGAAAACTATTGCATTGCAAATAATCCAAAGCATTCTTAACTAAGAGGAAAATAGAACAAAGATAGTAAAATTATTTTGTTTGCTTTGTTTCTCACCCAGTTTCATCAATCATTACTACATATTACCTGTAATTCTGCTGCTCTCATAAAAACCTTTCATTCTTGACTTTGGGGATATATTCTAAGAAGTTTTAAGTTTGGAAACTGGCAGGCTGCCCATGTAACTTTTCTGACTTACCAATAATTCTTTTATGTTCACATAGAGGAAAAAAAGTAGTATAGAAATACAGTAGGTGCGTAACTGAACTCTAGAAATAATAGCCTGCAGATCTCAATGTCCTACTTAGTCTTCTCTTTTCCCCCCTTCTTTCCCTTTCAGTCTAGCAGAGGCAGGCCAGCATTCCTTTCAGCATCTCAGAGTGACCGTGTGGGCCACACAGCAACTGGGGTAGGATCTCAAGTTTAAAACCCACATGATAACTCCATGAGGACATAATGGGCTCTTTCCAATCCCTTCTCTAATTTGCATTTAGATACAACCATCTTGATTAAAGATGTGAAATGTATTTTAACATGTCCATTAATTAGTTTTCCATAATTCTAGTTTCCACTTACTTTTAGAGCATAGATGTTCTTTCACAGCTAAATCAAAAGATGCATATAACACATGCATAGATTTACTTAAGAGCACTGTATATACAGGTTACAACAGACTTTAAAGATCACTAAAAATAGAAAGAACAGCACAGAAGTTTTTCTGCTTAAGTGATGCAATGTCTCATGGGAACACTTAAAAGGAAAAAGAAGTAAAATATTCACACTTGGTATTCACAGCCTGTTCATTACACATTTCTAGAAATGTGCCCCCTCCCCACCCTTAATTAAAAAGAAAGCTGAAAGAGTAGGAGGAACAAAAATGTTCTCAACTTCAATGACACTATTGGAAAATAATTATTTCCAAACTGCTTATCTGTTTAAAAAAAGCTGGCAAACTACCAGGATCTTGATTGCTGTAAGCAATTTTATAACTGCTCTAGACAGATAAATTGAACAAAGAAATTAATTTCAGTCTCATAATAAGTCTCATCTCATTACCAAAACGTCTGTGCTGCAACAGAGCCTTGCACAAGGAACTGCTGGTGGAGGATTTTGTCTGCAGACATTAAATAACTGCCTAGAAAAACTCCACCTTTCAACTCTGGATGCCATTAAACAGAATTCTTCTGAATTGTGATATAGGAAGTGAAATACTGTGAAATAAAGTGAAATTCTTCCCAGTTTCACTTGTGTTTCACCCATTGGCTTTGAGGAAGGCTACTTGACTGGATACGGTAACTGGGATACCACACAGCTGCTACAAGCAGGTCCAGAAGATCCCTGAAGCTCCTGGATGGGGCAGGTGCCCCCCATGGTTTGGTGCTCATTAACAGAGAGAGTCTTGTGGGTGACATGGTGATCAGTGGCTGTCTTGGCCATGAAGCAATGGAGTTTGAAACCTTTGGAGGCAGGAGGAAAACTGCCACCAAAACTTCAACCCATCATGCGACGGGTGATACAAATTAGAGGGCGGGGCAATCACCAGCCCTGTGAAGTTTAACATGGGCAATTACATCATGCATGAGCACCCTATTACCTCATGTGTGAGCACCATTGGGGGTCCTTCTCAACTCAGGATATTTCATACCTCTAAAAGAAGTGGTCTCCTTCTTTATGCCTGCCCTCTACTGGGACTCCTCTTCACCCAGGACATTTCTATTACATCCCTAAGTTCTCCAACAAGTCTTTGAAACTGCTGGAAAATACAACTTGACCAAGATCCAAAATTAAAACTTGACAGCAGATACAGCAATAAGATCTGGATGCTCTGAGCCAATTTATGGTCACTGTGCTTTGCAAAAAAAGGCACAACACAATAACAGAGTGCGTAACAGCCCATAAATCCTGGCACAGCACTCTCATGCTCGCAGCCCTCAGATGGCACTGCCTGAGCAGTGCTGTTATGAATAGCCTGATTCTTCTCTTCTACCATTCTTATTGGTGTTCTTGTTATGGCACATCAACCAGGGGATAAAAAAAACGAGCACATGATACATCCTGATGAAACTCCTGATCCGGGTTTCAGCTTTGCTAGTGCATAACTTGGCTGTGCAGAATCTCATCTCGGAGAGCCACAGTGCCATTTGCTGCTCCTCCACCTGCCATCCAACAAACTGCAGAGTGCAGATTTACTGGCACAGAAGGTGTTTTGTCACAAGGTACTCCTCGCACATTTGCTGGTGTACCTGACCATGCAAATCAATATCTCTCACAGAGCACATGCTGTGAGCAGAGAGCAAACAGACCATTTTCTTCTATCCAGCACATCATTGCAACTTCGAATTCATTTCACCATTTTTTCCCCAATTAAAGAATTATTCTCTTCACCAATTTTGCTTCCTTAGCATAAACTCATCTACAGCTTTATAGACAGTCTATGCATTTAGTACAGCAAATAAACTTTTTTGTTCTTTAACTTTTCCACATAAAATTAAGATAAAATCCTCCCCTCAGATTTTTTGGCTATAATTAAATGTACCTGATTTTTGACTTAAATTTCCTGACCTATCTCCTCAAAGAGGTTTTTTATTGTTCCTTCTCTTGTTTCCACAGCAACCTTTCCACAACTCTCATTAAGCTTTTTCCTGTTAATTCTATAAGGAAATCATGACTTTGGGATTTGGTTTTGTTCTTTGTTTTATAAGAAATGCAGAGATATTTTTATTTATGTCTTAAAACAAAACAAGGATTCCCGTACAATGATCACCTGTCTCTTGCAGTAATTAGACAATTAGGGAAAATTTCATTTGAATCAGCAGTACTGTCATTGATCTGTCATTTCACCAGGTTCCACAACCATCACAAGCTTTTGCGGTCCCAAGTGGGGAAAGAATCTGCTGTGTACCCCTTTTAAATACTTCATATGGGGGCATCAGTCAACAGGACTGAAGGAAGGTATCCATTTAATTTAAAATTTTTGAAAAAATAATAATTAGAACTAGTATCGGTCTCCAGTGATTCCTACAACTCAGTTTGCACCTAGTGAGCAACACTGAGGCATGGCAGTTGAAAATTATGCTGGTAATGCACCTAAGGACTGCTCACCCACATCCAGGGTGCAGGAGATACTATTTCAAAGATAAAAAAGTGACTAAAGTGATGAGCCAGCTCCCTTTATACTGTCACTGCCGTGCATTTCTTCCCTTCCCTTGTTTTTGCTTCCAGTACATTTTACAAAATGCACTTGAAATTACTCTGTAGTTAGATGCATCTATGCTTAGACATCTCTATGCTAAAACTGCCAGAAGTGCCTCAAAATAATGGAATAACTCATTTAAAACAATGGAAAAAACCATATCAGGTTCTGCACAACTGCTTCCAGAAGATGCAAAAACAGACCTTTCCCCCACTGAAGTCAAAGACAACTCTGTTTAGGAGCTGGTGTAGTTTATAAACTAATTCAGAGGGGCACGGGTTTATGTTTCTCCTCTAAGCGAAACACAACTGAAGTTCAGAGGTGCATTATTTTCTGAGGCCAACAGGTAACAAACAAAACTTCAGTTAGACTTCATTGCAAGTGCTATTAGAGTTAATGTTCTGGTTCACACAAATAAATAACACAGACAGGCCGTTTGTGTCCCAACTGCTCCTGTGCATTGTTTACACTTATTCCCTTCACTCTGGGATCAGACCCAGAGCAGAGAAAGGAACTGTCCCTAACACTGTGCATTTCACACACTGACAACTGGCTCTCACACCTCAGCTGAGGAGGGAAACACCACTGAGAGGATTCAGTTCCAATTCCAGCCCAGACCTTTGCCAACCACGGTTTCTCTTCTTCTCCTCCACCAAATGCAACATTCAGTGTCACTTTCTAATTTATTGGAAAACATATGCCTGAACCTTTCCAAAAGGATTGTCTTTAGGGCCTGCTTTTTTCAGAGCAGGTTGTTAATGGGACCTGTTTGGGGTTTTCCTACTGAGCCTGTAACACCTCAAAGTCAAGTCACCTTCTCAGTTTCCAGACCTCCTCATGTTTTATGCCATTTGCATCAAGGGGTACATTTGCTAAAGCAGCTGTTCCTTCCATATTCAGTGGATTTTGAGCTTTTAAAAGAGTTACCTGTAAAAACAGAGCAAACTTTAAGGTACAGCATTCAAAGGACTGTAATTTTCACCAGTTTGGAATATAAAAATACCTATTTTCAAAAATCATCCTCCTACACTGTATGGGGAACCAGAGCTACAGCTGAATGCAAACTTCTCTTGAGGGCTTTTTCTTTGCAAATGCACCAATTTATTTAAGCACTTTTATACTGAGGTCTGACCTTTCAGGAAATAGAAAAACTTCTACTGACAAAGATTTCTCAGTTCCAAATTGAGTTTTCAGTCCAAACCAGATAAAAAATTTGGCTGCACCCATTCAGGGCACACATTGACTCTCCATGATGTAACTGCACCAGGGAAGCAAGAGCTACACCTCATGCCAGGAGTGATGGGCACCTGAGTGGACCAGGGTGTTTAGTTTTTGCAGAAGCAGCTGATGCTTCCAGGCAGAGGTTTAATCAGCTCTGGCTTTGTGGCTTGCAGCAAATGACACATTTTTCCCCTGTGCTCCTGAGGAAGTTTTTCTCTTCAGCACCTCTGAGGATTGGCTGGGTCTGCTCCCAGCTCACCTCAGCAGCTTCTCAGCAAGGGCAGCAAATTCTCAGAAGGCTGTTACAAGCCCTTCCATCCTGAACCTCGTTGCCTCTCACTCGATTCACAGGAAAGTTACCCTCTCTCAGCAGGAGCTGCACCCTAAAACATCTCCAGGGGCAGCCCAACACTTGCTGAAATGGAAGGAGAGGTACATGCTTCATATAAGTACTGTGGGACCGGGTCGCAAAGTAAGAGAAATCAAATCTGCAGCAAACCCTACACACTGTCTATTATCACAGAATGCCAGAATATCCTGAGATGGAAGGGACCCTTCAGGATCATCGAGTCCAACTCGTGGCCCTGCACAGGACACCCCAAGAACCCCACGATGTTCCTGGAAGCACTGTTACACATCCACTGGAGACACACTGACCTGAAAACACAAGAGGTGAAAGTACCAAATCAGCTTTCCATCAGCAGTGACACAATCCCTGACTACAATGCTCCAGACAGAACCAGTGCAGAGCTGCTGGGATTGCTACTTTGTCAAGCACATTTCATTCTAGATTTTGTATCTCCTAAAGAGATCAGGAGGTTGCCCACAGTCTTGTTTTGCTCTTTAACGCCATGACTGGTGTTTTGGATCACCGTTTCATCTTCAAAGTCACAGAGAGTTTGTGGAGTTGGGATTTTTGTTGAGCAAATCAAAATACTTATGCAACTTTTCAAAATTTTATAGAAACTATGAACAGAAGAAAACTTCTGTCAGATACTGTAGGTACTTTCTTTATCTTCATAATAGTAATATCTGTTTAAACACCTTTCATTCTAACTTTAAAACTTATCTGCTCTTGAAAATTGCATTACAATACCTTAATAGAACTTGGAATAATTCTTGTGAAAGTTAACACTTGTCCATCAAAAATAAGGTATATTTGGACATTTTAGGTTGAATTTCTTGGTAACATCTTCTCTAAGCTAATTTTGAAGAATTCTCCTCACTGAATTGGCACTGCTGCTTTCTCTCGGCCCATGGACTATACTAGAGATAAGCAAACCATTTCTTTCAATTGTAACTTGCAAACTTTAATTGTGAAAAATGTAACATCCCTTGGGAGAGGAAAGCAGACATGTAGGCTGCTAAGGGCAAATCAGGTGCTGAACTCTTAACACAACAATTTCCTTACAAGTTGTCAATTTATTCTGAGAAAAATAGTAAACCAATGCTAATTATTATAGCCTTGCAGATGAGTGAGTGACAAGAGGGGCCCTGAGCCCTGCTCCTCTCCCTGGCAGGGTGGGACTGAGACTCCTTCTGGGCCCCTGGAGCTGTGGGCTGCCCTGCAGGCATTTCTGCACCTCAGCACTCACGTCCTTTCTTATTCTACACCTCTTAACTGGGTTTAGTTACCACATTATGGCAGCCCTGTAGCACTCCAAGGTACACACACCCACTGCAAAATTACAGCTATAGCCAGCTCACTGGATTTCTTCAAGCAATTTCTGTGCACAGGTTTCGGCGTGGTGTTCTCTTACCGATGCCTTTTGCTTCCAACCATTTCCTGGGAAGTCCCTGTTTTCCAGGTTTACTCAAAGCAGTTTTCACAGGATTGTAAGAAGCTTGGTAATAAACTTTGCAGTTCATCTAAGCCAGTGCTGCCTGAGGAGCTGAGCCTACAAAAGGCTGAGTAATAAAAGGTTTCTCTCCAGCCCCATTAGGACTAGTGGGTTTTTAGTGTGTTCCTTTAGTGCCTTTTAGGAAACACTCCAGAAAAATGCAGGACAATTTTGTCTCTAAATTGTTAGCCACTTATTGATGGGGCAGCACAGTTCTGCTGCAGAACATTTAGGACTAGAAGACATTTTTTTGAATGCATTACACTCAGAAGGTGACACTATAAAGCAGAATACAGGACCTACATGTGCAAAAATGCACATGCACCTCACCTGGAGATTGAATACAAATAGCTATACATTGTCAACCACCTGCTTCTCCAATTACCCCACTTACACAAACAGCCGAGTGCTCACTGATTTCCACTTAAACAGTCACTTTTTGAACATACAGATCTTCAGAATAACTCCAATTCTTACCACCAAGTGCACTGTTAGGGTAAAATAAAGCCAAACTTAGCTGCTTTTTATGTTGTTTGCAAGATAAGTCAGTTGTGTGTATGCAGGGAATTTTGTGAGTCCTACATAAGGCACATCTGTCTTATAGCTTAAGCTTTTAGTCTTACTTTAACATCAGATCTAGAAATAAGCTTAGGGTTAAATAAAATAGTCTTAAAACCATTACTGTCCTTCACTGGTGCCAGATCACATCAGTACAGACACTTAATTTGCTCTGGCTTTTAGTTTTAAATCAATCATTCCAAAAATTCATACGCATTATTTCTGTAACTTTTTTAGTTAATAATAAAAGACACAATGACAATTACAGCTAAAATAAAAGAGCTTAAACATTCTGAAGCCATCTGATTTCATTATGCAAATATGATAACATGTTAATAACAACACATACAGTTTCAGTAATATGACTTGACTTTGTTCTTAAGTCATTTCAACTTCATTAATTATGTGGAAGGTGAATGGGCCAGTTTAGGTCATAGTTAGGTAGGAGACAGATCTGGAAACACACCATAAGGCACACCTGTGATAACAGCAATCAAAGAAAATTCTCAATAGATGTATTACTTGCCCTCGTAATTTTCAGCATGAACTGAAGGAGGTACTTGGGGCTTTATCACCTGTGCTACTGTACAACACATTTTACTTCTTTCTACGATCAGCCAGCCTGGCCCCACAATCTCTGCCTGGGCAGCTGAGCTCATGCACTGAGGAGCTGGATGGGGCTGCTCATCTTCCCTGCAGATTTGTGCTGTGAGGTTAAGGATGACATTCTGCTCAGCTGACCCTTCTTGCCTGAGGCAGGGTAAGTTTCTTGGGGAATATAAAAGCATATGGATCTAGTTTCCTAATGATTTAGCAATTAATCA
>JAWWEV010000169.1:236645-249588 GCA_035583235.1 Hafferia zeledoni | reverse complement strand
TGCCTGAGGCAGGGTAAGTTTCTTGGGGAATATAAAAGCATATGGATCTAGTTTCCTAATGATTTAGCAATTAATCATATGGACAATAATTAGAAATAATTTACCCCCACTAAAAGAAGGGGGAAATAATCACTACACTGATTTTAACTTCATTCGATTACACTGCAATAATCTTAGACAATATTTTTACCTACAGTCAAGGGAAGAATTTTGATGTAAGTTTTCTAAAGGCTTCCTTGAAGAAATGTTCTCAGATGAGAAAGGAAAAAACAAAATTTGATTTCAGGAAACAGGTTCTCTATTAGCTTGTGTTTACACAAACCCAAAAATTGACATTCAGATCAAAATAGCAGTTGAACTTTCACTTAAACTGCAAATGGTTTGCATAAGCAAGGGTTGAAACTGAAAAGCATCAATCATTTTTGCAGTATTATGATAACTTCTTGGGTTGAAATGCAGTAAAAATCTCTTACTACTGAAAAATATTTTCCATAGAGATATAAGATTAAAATGTTAAAATGTGGGGATTAAGTTTGGGTCTTGACTATACACATGAAATCTTACTGGAGGCAGCCCAGATGCAAATCAGCTGAATTTTACCTGTATGTTTTTCAGAAAATATTTCTGCCATATTTTGAAATTCAAAAAATATGTTGGAATGTGTGGGATATACTCTGCATTCAAAATAAATGCAGTCAAAAGTGAGAAACAAAATCAATGAATTGATGACCAAAGACTGTACATGCTGATCCTGTAAATTCTGCGTCAGCACAATTATAACATAAATCCTGCCTTTCAAAATAGGAAATATAGAAGAAGGTGGGTGTTTGCCCCATCAAAGCTGGACAACCTAAAAGGGCAGTGGGGTGATGAACAGTGAATATGTTGGCTTAGCTGCCTTACAGACAGTATTGGTCAGTAGAAATAACCACCTTCCATGCCAGCACAGCAGCAGCAGAGCAGGAGCACAGACCCTGTTGGTACAGAAGAATCAAGACTGAGCAATTCTGATCTATATAAGACCTTGTGACAGTGAAAGCAGCTGAGAATAAGCAAGGCCGCAGTTGCACCAGTCCATTGGAGGAGTTAGCAACTCCCTAGAGGTTTCTCATGAGAACTCCTCAGGTTTCTCACAGCACTCCAGAGATGCACCTGAAAATCGAGGATGAGTTCATATAAACATTGGACTTTTGAGATATGGTTTTTAGCCAATTAAAGTTGTGGCCTGATGGTGTGAGACTCAATTTAGCCAATAGAATGTAGATTTAACCCTATATAAACCGTGTGCTGTGTGTAATAAAATGTCTTCACTGTAAACCTCAAAGGCTTGTCGGGTGAAGTCCTTTCTCTCGGCAGAAGTTTGTTTACTTTAAGACCCCAGGGGTGACACTGCAGGGGCACCTGTCCCATAGCCAGAACTCATCTCCAGCTCCCCCTGAATGAGGGGAGCTCAGCTGGGGGGTCCCTGTTAGGGTCAGCTAAGAATGCCATGAGCCCCCACGTGCAGGAGCTGCCCATGGGCACGCAGCTCTGGCACAGACTCTCCAAAGGCTTTACACTGCTCAGGGTTGTAAAAGCCACGAGTTAGTCCTGAAAACAACACTGTAACTAACACACATTGTTCATGCACAACAGCTGCTTCTGGGACCTCAACAACTCATTTGTTATGCTGCACCTTTTAGGAGTGCAATTAAAAAGTTGACTTACAACGAAAAGCACATTTCAGTACTTGCCAGCTTTATTTGTCTTTTCATAATACTCCTCTTACTGCAACAATTTTGATGTTACCTCAGGAGATTTTCAATTTACTTCCCATCTTATTTAGCATTTGCACTTTGGTGGAACCTAAAAGTCAGAGTCAGGATTAGGCCCCATTCCATGAAACACCACATGTGCTAATCCTTTTTTTAAAGCTAGTTATTACTCAGCCTCTGTGGGAGGCAGCCCTTGGCAGGCTTTTCAAGGACAAAGTACTTCCAACACGGAATTTAGAACTGTAACATTGCTGTTTCTTTTTTACATTGTAAGAATTACATGTCATTATTCTATACTCTGCATAAATTCAATATGCATTCAGTCTTCATAAAACAGTTTGCTTTATTTGCAATGGTTACAGATTTACTCTATGAACCAATTCTGAGCAGGTTCAGCCAAGACCAGTGTAAACATCTGTGCCTGCTGAACTTGCCTGTCATCAAACACAGACAATTAAAGTCAGCAATAATTTATGGAGGACAATGGCTGTTTCATTTCCGAGCAGGTGTAATGTACATAGGGCAAGAGCTCCTTTCTGACTGGATCCACACCCTGAGGGGAGGCTGTAAGTGCTGCAGGACAAGCAGTGACCAGGGCAGCAGCTGTGCAGAACAACGTGCGGGGCTGTCACACAGAGGGACACCATAAAGAAATCGTGGCCAGTTTTCACTTTGCATTTCCAAGCACATCCTGTTTCCCAAGAAACATCCTGGATTTTGCTTTTCCGGAATTATCTGGTTGCTAGACACAGCTCAGGAGAAAATATCAAAACATCACACTGAGTGATACAAAGCTAACTTGAATTTTTAGTATGAGGACAAATAGCATCATCCACTAGGGAGAAGGCTGAGCACAGAAAAATCACATTTACCAAAGCTTACAGTCAAGGCATGCCAATGAGCACAGCTGTTGTACCACAGCAAAAATATTGCACTGTTTGATCAAAATACTTGCATAAAAATGTAGATCTGATTAAGTCATAGCTCAGCCACCATTAAGAAAATCTATCTCAAGTGTTACTTTTGTTGTACAATAAGAATCTCTCTTATCTGGCTTAAAGCTTCTGATGCATCTCAGTGTTCCCAGAGAACCCAGGTTTATGGTATCACAGATGTTCTTACACATAAAAATATATTTAATATTGCTATAAAAAACTTCTCAGTAACTCTGAGGTTTCCCAGAGAGGATGGTCCCTTAACTATTGAATGTGAAAGAAAAAAAAAAAGCAGGATGCATTCTCAACAAAATCTCCCGTGAGTTTCAGAATTTTTTACTGGGACAGATTTGCCAAGAAAATAACATTATGAGATTAAGCAAGTGTCCATAAACTTCTGTCTGCTAAATTAGTGTTATAATTATCACCTGGTTTGGTCATGCCACTTGAAATTCTTCACCTTCCTTCTCTCTTTCTCTGCATCTCAGAGTCTGAGCTAACACTAACTTCCCCCCAGAGCCAAAGAAAGGGGGAATACATATTTGGCAGTAAAAGGACAAAAATATTATATCCTTAAAAGCTTTGGCACTTTCAGTAGGCTGAGAAAACTGGTCTAGGCCACTCTTTGAGTGCTTTCAAATTTCTGTACAAGTCACTTGTCTTTTAAAGGCAATGGATTCTTTGCTATTGTTATTGTGTAAGTCACATACATTTTGCTCCACACTGCCCATGCTACAAACTACTGTGCCCTCCCAGGAGAGCTTTATTTCAACAGCTACTTGACTGAGCCAGTGGAATGAACAGCTAAAGGGACAAGAGAGGACCATTTCACATAAGTTGTTAACAACAGAAAAGTAATATTCAAGCAGTTGTACCAACTGTTAGTAAATTTTACATGGCTGGAAAAGTCCACAAGATTTACAGCCCTTCCTTTAAGAGAATGGGTGTAATTCCTTTTCAGCCTCATGCCCAATGACCCCACTAGAAATGCCTACCCTGAAATATGTTTAATAATGTCACGAATGTGCAAGCATTTATAGAGAATATGTGCAGCTAAAACTACCTTTACATTCCATAAAGGCCCCAGATCACTACCTGGGATATCCAAGGCAGAGAAACAGATTTCTATTCCCATTTTGGTTTAGCACAGTCTCCCTGCTCCCATCTTGTGTGTAGGGCTGGATGGCTTCCTGCTGTCTGCCTGCACTCCCTTGCTGCTCAGTGCTGTGCCTCAGTCTGCTCCGATTCATTAGGATTCCCATCGGTGCTTTGGAGTTTGCAAGCTCCAGCAACAGCCTGGGGAAACACTCACTAGCTCTGAAAAAAATCTCCCTTTTGGGAAGGAGTTCTCAGCTCTGTCAAAGAGGAATCCCTCCTGCTAACAGGTGTTCCTGATGTAGCACAGCAAGCTCACCATTTTTTTCTGGCTGTGAACTGCAATCAAACCAACAATTACGTGTTTGCTCATATCCTGGATAAAAGCTCATTTAACCACAACATTAGGGTCTTATTTTTTCCCTAATTAAGTCTTGCCCTTTTTCCTTTCATACAACATCCAGGTGTCAGAGCTCTTGGTAACTTCAATAGATTTGTAAAAATAACAGTTGGCAGAGGGGATCTACTTGTTATCTGCTACACCCAGTGAAGGTTATAGAGTCCAGATAGGTTTTGTAGTGGGAGAGGTGATTATTATTCCACACTGCACGTATCTGCAGTACAGCTATCTTCTGCAGGGGAACCACCTAAGGCACAGACCAGCCACCAGAGCCCTCCAACAGCTGGCAATATTGTCCTGTGAGCTGGCACAGCCAGGGCAGCACATGGGCATGGACCAGCCACACAGCCTGCCAGGGGCAGCAGCTCCCCCTGCACAGGGCACAGCTCCAGCACACTTCCCACAGGCTTCTGCCACGTGCTGCTCCCGTGGGAGGCACCACAGCTCCCTGCAGGACTGGCCAGCAAAGAGACCCCTGTGCTTTTGTGAAGAGAGACATTGTTACTGTAAGAATTGCTACTGGTAGATGTTACTGGACATTTGAGGCATGTTTTGCAGGCCTCACAAATTGTTCAGGTTTCAGCTGGGACAGAATTCATTTTCTTCTTAGTATGTGCTCAGTGGGAGGGGGACGATTGCTCTTTAGGGATGGGTTGGGCATCTGTAAGCAGGCAGCGAGCCATTGTATTGTGCATCACTTGTTTCTTGGGGGTTTTCCTTGGGTTTTATTATTTTTAGTAGTAGTAGTATTGCATATTATTATTGCTGTTATTATTATTATCATCATAACCATTATTGTTTACTTTGTTTCAATTACTAAATTGAATTATTTCACTTCTCTCAACCCACAAGTGGGTTTTTATCTTTCCCTGATTATCCTCCCCATCCCAGGGCAGGGCAGGGCTGTGACTGAGTAGTTGTGTGTACTTAGTTACCGGCTGGGGTTAAACCACAACAGTTCTTTTTGGCACCACAGTGGGGCTCGAAGGTGTGATGTAACACCAGATCTGACCAGAGCATGTTAGAACAGATTTGTTCTAAGCACCCACTGCATTGGTTTAATAGTTGTAGGTCCCAGTGTTCTTTTATTTGCTCTCAGGGTTGTGTTCTCTCATTCCTCCCTTACAGTCCGTGTTCCCTGTGGTGATGTTGTTGCCCTTGGGGCCTGTGTAAGGTTATCGTTTTGTTGTACTTTGTAGCATTGGCTGATGATGCGATAGAATCGCTGGTCGTGACATTAACCTGGTACGTGCACGCAGCAGTGCCATCCCCTCTGGATTTCGGGAGCCATCTATTGGGAACTATCAATAACTACACTTCTGGCCATGTCTCCTCGGAGAGCCTGCCTATGGGAAAGAGAGAGACACCTTCCTACACCTTCCTTTGTTCCTGCTCTTTGTACTTTTTTTTCTCCTGCAGCCTGATCACAGTAGCACTTGAGAACTTTAAAGATTTTAAATATCCTTTGCATACCCTTGAGACCAACCTGGTCCTTTTGCCTAGGAACCAGCATGTTGCTGAATTTGGTTCAGGTCTTGCTTAAAGGTTGGACAACTATTTAAGAACATCACTCAAAGATCTGGCTTGAGGCTGGATAGTTATGAGTGTGTGGGACAAGATGGGCAAGTGCCTAGGACTGGATATCTGAAGCACCTATGTCTTCCCTCCTGGGACTCCTCCTTCAGCTGTCCTTTCATTCTGAGCTGTCTTTGTTGTCTCTTACTAAATAATAAGAACCTGCAATCACCTCCTCCTTCTTTCTGCCCTCCTGCCATCCCTCATTCTTCTGTCATTTAAAACATCAGAGGAGGAAGCCACAACTGACTCTCTGGCAGTGCCACATAAAATAGATTCAGTGTAGGCAGAAAAAGTGCATAAAGTGCACTGTAAAGATGCACATGATAAAAACCATTACTAGGAAGCTAAACCATTATTCAAGCAAAGCAGATAGTTCTTGCAGGTCCTTTACCATTGGGTTCTTAGAGTAAGTACAGAGTTTTGAAAACAAGTAGTATAAAACCTACAGTTGTGTTAAATAAATGCTGGACTTGGAAGGAAATGAGTGTAAGAATGTATGTTAGAAAACAATACCTCAAGTCCCAGAGCTCATATGCAAACATCACTCAGCACTGAGGGCTGTGTTGTTCAAATCTGTACGTTCACTATTCCTGCTGCCTCTCCTGCTGTACTAGCAAATCCCTAGTGTTCCATAGGAAATTATGGAATCTTAGGGGTGGAGAAAAAGCCAGGGACATGGAGTACTGATGTTTTCCCAGTGAATCCTATATATTTACACTGCTCCTTGAACTCAGCTGAGCACTGATAGCATACAGGCAGCGCTACTTTAGGGAACTTCTGCCAAACACCATAGAAAAGCCCTAAAGTCCTGCTACTTAAAACAGATGAACCTGAATCAAAACGTTTCCTCCAAGAGTTAATAAAGCTCATATGCCAAGAAGGGACACAAAACCAGCAGTAAACTGTGTCATCTCACAAGTGACATCCAACAAAAGCATTTACAGCAGATCCCCAAACCTCTGCTCTGTCTCCCCAGTCCAACTGGAGCATCACCCCACTGTAGTTACTCACTGTATACCATAGTCATGCCTCAGTTAGCACTCTGCCTTGCCCTATCTACTCAGAAAATCAAGGTATATAAAATTTCTAGTCCTCAGTGCTGACAAAAAACCCTTTCAGTTCTTGTTTATGAACTGGTTTTAAACAATAAAGAAGTTTTATTATCGCAAGTAAGTTTTACCGTCATTTTACTGTCATTTTTACTTGGCTGAAGTCTGGCAATCCACAGGCTGCATTATAATTATGCAGAAGTAGGGGGTTAAAAACTACAGTTCAGGGTAAAGACACTGCAGGTGTGCAGTTTAATGAGTTCTTAATTGAGTAGTGGGAGAGCATAAAAAGGAAGTGCAGAGGGTGATTACAGGGCTCTTTCAGCGAAGGGAGCAGTGCAAGCACTGAACTCTATAATCAAGAATAAAGAAAAACTAGTTCACCTCTAATTTTCTCTGTACTACAGCCTTTGTTATTCATGCTCAGAATGCAAGATTAGAATTTGTACCATTGAGTTAACTGACAAGATTAGCCTTTTTGGAGATACACTTGCTTTAAGGTTAAAATTGCAAAAAATGAGAAAGGACATAAATAACTTGGATCTGAGAAACACATTGCCTGCACTCCTGTTTGTGGATCAGTCAGATTCTTCTCTGGCTTGTGCTATTGAATAGGCTTCACAGGATAAAGGAGACAGCCCATGGAAGGGAAAAGACAACTACTTGGGTTTATTATGATCTTCTTCCTCCTCTCTCCAAGAAGGAAACATCACAAAACCCCAAAGGCCTTTCCTGCCAGCTCAGGGAAGCCATCTGCAAAGTGACAGTGCAGCAGTGCCACTGCTTAGGTAGGCACTGCAGCAAAGCACCCACACATGACAGTGGGAATGCTCAGGATATGGACATACGTTAGTTTTCTAAATGCCCATGCATTTTATAAATGAGGCAGGATTTTCAGGAGAAATTATGTACTGCACCCACCTGCAGTCATGGACAGCTGAGATCTCCTGGACACTGAGTTTGCTACCACACATAAAACTGGGAAGTGTTCAGAGCAGCTTCCACCTTCAGCTGGGCAGAAGAGTCACTGAAAACCCAGTGCAGTATCACTTAGCACGACTCTAGGCTTATTTCTCAAAAAAAAAAAAAAAAAAAAAAAAGGCGACTAAAGAAAGAAAAGCAAAATCAGGCATCTTCCCTAGTAATTCACTGTAGTTTAAGTGTTACCTTAAATGTCTTTTTTTTTTCCTTCAAATTTAGTATTTAGAACTATGAAATTCCTGTACAAAGTGCAATCCGCCTCAACCTGTGAGGAAATTTTATATTGAGAGGCTTCTTTACTATCACCTCAGTTTAATGAGAAAAACCTTATATTTGTATACCTACATTAAGCTCTTGTGATCATTTTGTACACCACGTGGGCTTTTTTTTTAATCCAAGGATTTTTCAAATTCTTTTACATACTCCAGGCTTTAAGGCTGCAGAGTTTTGTTGTTGCTGTTGGTTTCACCCCCAAATATACTTTTAACTAACAGGGAACAGTGACGTACCGTTCACAAAGCCACAGCAGCCTTCAATTCACCACGGTGGTTGCAGTTATTGATTTTCCCCCACTATTGTGGTCTCTGTTTCCACATCAGTTTCTGGCTCTCGGAGGTGACAATGGCAAGAAGGAAGACAAGACTAATAACCACTGAGGCCCTTAGGACCAATTATCAGCTTCTATTTCAATTTCCCTTATAACTTCCATTACAGAATATCATCCATTAATTACTACATCAGGCTTACAATGCTGAATTCCAGTATCACTGCAAGAATCCAGCATGTTCACCTCCAAGAGCCAGAGAACACAGCTGGTTAATGACATGAAGTCTGATCTAGAGCCCACTTTTGTCAAACTAGAGTCTTTCAGAACATTAATGGACTTTGCTTAAAGGCCATCAGGTGCAATAAATCAGGAGGCAATTTTAGCTCTAATCAGACAGATCTGGAGAAGTTCATGTAAGTGCACTCGCCAAGCTGCCCTTGGCCATCCCCTGAAGCCGTAGCAGGGATGACTGTGCTGCCAGCACTTTGGAAGTAACTCCTTAGTGGCTGTATAACAAGCAGGCAAGAAAACATACTAACATTTAGTGGCACAAGGCACAGTGCTACAGACACCTCAGCCAAGTGCTGTAATTGAGCTGCTTTACATTATCTTACTGCACACAGAACCCAGATGCAAATAAGAATTTTGCTTAAAATAAGCAATAAGGCTTTGCTGTAGTCACCAAACCATAAACGCTAGCTGGATGTCAACAGATTCATTTTAGGAAGAAAGGGATTGCTTCTTTCTAATGATTTAGGTTTGGTGGCTGCCAACTGGCCTGGCATTATCCAAATGCCAAGTGCTTAGCATCTCTTACTCCTCCTTTCTCCTATGCTACTCACTTAACTAATTCTACTTACTTGCACAAACATGCAAGTTCACTTTTATCTGCGTGTCCGAATCCCAAACATTTAACAAAAGGGTTTGCCCTGATGTTGGAGAACACTGTGCAGGAGTCCTTTCCATGTTAGGTACAAGCAAACAAGCACATTTGTCCAAGGGGTGCCCATTTGCATCAGCAATTTACCAGCTTCTGAAATACCTCCAGTTTGTGCACATTAGTACTTTTTTTAATTGAAGGTCTGGTTCTTTAATCTATTATCTATCATCATTAGTTACTATTTTGCGTGTGAAGCAACATGTATTCTTTTCAAGTAACTTGCTGACAGTAAAATCTACAGACTGTGGCATTAAATGGAAATGTTAAGCTGCGTATTTCAAAGGGTCTTGTCACCCATATCAGGATTACATTTAACACTATAGCCCAGTGCTCAGATCAGTGAAATTGTTATAAATCCTACCAGATAAATAGAAGAAAAGACAACTCACAGTAACCTTTCAGGAGGCGAAGGAAATGCATGAGGGCATTTCATGTTAATTGCGCTCACTGCTTTTTGCTTTATATTTCACAGTTGTTTGAACTTCAGCTCTAGCAAGTGATTCTCACATCCAGGCAGTATTGATGCAACTGTCTTCCAAAATCACCAGCTGACAAGATTTCTAAGGTCCTGCCTCCCAGAGTTATTTTCTTAAGTGAATTTTGCTTCTTCATTTCTTATCTCGTCTCTGAAGCTTTAGCAAACAAGACCTAAAAAATTAATAGTGTACACAGTCTCTTTCAACCATGGGTTTATATTTCATTATTAAATCAATATGAGGAGCTGTTTGGTTTTTTTTTTCTTACATCCAATTAATAGATTGCAAACTCCAGGCCCAGGGAGTTTGAAAGAAAAAAAAAAAAATATATATATATGGTTTATGGAACATAGATGTAAGAAAGGGCAGGACAAATTTTAGCAAAGTAAACACCCTCAACCTGTGTATCTCCAAATCCAGGACTTCCTGCCAACCCTCCAAAATATTAATGCATTGATTCCAAAACACATTGTTGACAATTGCTGAAATTATGTTAGGCTGGAAATCTGCAACATTTAGACGTCAAATGAGATACACAGAAAACAGAGTGTGAAACACCAACAGGTTTAGTATTTTGATATGTTGCATAGTCTGAGGCCAAGGAAGGTTTAGAGGAATCGAGAACAACTTGCTGTGAAGATAATTACAGGTAACTGGCCAAGGTCATGGACAGAGCAGCTGGATTCCATCCAGATTAGACATTTGGGATGCACACTGATGACTAACAGAAACAAGCTGCCATAAGGTGACCTGTTATTGTAGTTTCTACACAAACAAAACCTAACCCAAACAAGCACCAAAACACAGAGACGAGCCCAACTCTGCTTGACCAAAGAGAGCTGTACACATGCAAAACAATACAAATATCTAGGTGAAATTAGGAGTTATTAGAAGTTAGTCTAACTGTAAGTTTGCCCTCAAAAACAATTAAAACAATGAAGTTAACAGAACAAAACCACTGATGTGCTGCATTGACAAGACTCAAGGTGCAGAAATTGCAGCGTGTTTGGTCATAGAACCGCAATTTCTAAAATTCAACACATTTAATCTTTACCATGACAACAGCAAGATATTTGGGAAATGAGTGATTACCTGATGAATAAATCACAGCTCTGGAGTCAAACATGGCTCACACATCTCCTCACAGCCTGGTGCAGGAAAACACAGTGCAACAAGTCCAGCCAGAGTCACAGAGGCACTGAGATGTCTGTTAAATATATAAACATGCCTCCTACTGTACTTCCAAACCCATGTTAATGCTTTTCTCTTGAGAGATCATATTTAGGGCTTTCTAAACCTGATCAGGCACAGGAAGCTGCTTCATACCCACGTACAAGGACAGGAACACCCAGACCTGCATGGTTTTGGCTCTCTCAGCCAATGGGCCACCAGAGGACACACAACCAAATTGTTCTCTCTGACAAGACCAAATTTTCAAGAATAAATTTTCAAGAATAAGGTAGTTTAAAATAATTCCTCTAGATGTAGTCTATTTTTAAGAAATAATATTTATAAGCAGATTTTAATGTCTCTTTTCTACACTGTCTTGCTTTCTCTAGTGGTGTAACTTCATGCTAAATAAAAGGATTCCATATACTGCAGTGGGCTTTAGACAGCATCTTCTCAGTTTTGCCCTAGGACACAATCACTGCCTATTTCATTACATCATATCAATGGCGTTTATGTGGCAATGTCTGATGTGGGATGACGTTTATCATGTAAAATTACAAATAAAACCACCTACATGTAATTTATTACCAGTAAAGGTATATAATCTATTCTGATACTGGAAAACAAAGACACTTTGCGGGGTTTTTTGCTTTATTATCTCACCATGTAGAGACATATCTCAAGACAGAGAGAGAGGGCAATATCTATATATACACAGGAGACAAATTTCTAACCTTCCACCTCTACGAGAGACTATACAGGAGTTGTGCAGAAAACAGATTCTTAAAGCAAATCTGAAATGATGTCCTGCAACTTATTTGGAAAAGCAACTTGTACCAGAGATCCACATGGATATTTTTATAAAGAGATTGTATTAAAAAGAGATGATCAATGGGAATATTATTACTGAACTACCTAATGCTACAATGACTACAGTTGCCCACATTTCCATAAGTCAAACTAATTCAACTGGGTGAATCTATTAAAAAAAAACCCTACTAGTGCCATTTTACCATATGAACTCCAGTTTATAAAAAGGCTACTTTACATGTAGCTTTGTGCAGTTACAAAACAATTTTTCCATTTATCTTAATCAGACATGTTAATTAATTTTAGCCTTAGACAGTGCTGTAGCTTAAAATGTCATATCACTGGGTTATATATCTATTTTTTTAGTATCCAATTCACATGAGAAAAACTGACAAAACCCACAAAAATGTTGGAATGATAAAGGTTGTCAGGGTAACAAATTATGCACACAGGCAAAAGGGTAAAATATAATTATGCAGATGGCAAAATAAAAGAAGGTAATTTACAGCTGATGCAGAAAATTACTGGCACAATAAGCATATCCCATAAATCAGTTAGTTAACAACCTAATTTATAATTTTCTGAAAAACTGCAAAGATAAAATAGAGACCTAGAAAGGAGTTTAAGTGCCTCATATCTTTTCTTTCAGTAATGCACCTACTAAAGACAACATTAATAGACCAGCAGCTCATTAAGTAATAGATGCCACATGATTACCCCACTCCCCTCTGCACTAATGAGCAATTACTTCTCATGATGACTGATTCTTTTCAATAGGGAAAATAGGAACTTTTTTGCCACACAGACACAACAGAAGCTCATAGGTCTGGGATATCAGCTGAAACACTATTCATTTTTACCAACATCAACAAACACTCCTCAGGCCAGAATGGCTGAGGCCCTTCAGTGCATTCTCACAAGTCCCCTGGAAGGCACCATGGGAATTGTGACCTGACTTCTGCCTGCAAACCAAAAGGTACACCTGAGCATGCTCTTTTGAAAAGACTAGCTATTTTAATATTAAAATCCTTTGAGGGATTAAAAAAATCAAAAAATTGGTAGGTCAGAAGGGGTGAGCAAGGTCATGATGGTTTCTGAGCCGCCCAACTTTACAAATTGCTACAGCACAACATAAAAACCAAACATCTCTCCAAGTCCCACTGATTTAATGAGGACTCAGTCACAGGTTAAATGTTCTCCTATACTAA
>JAWWEV010000169.1:201328-222594 GCA_035583235.1 Hafferia zeledoni | reverse complement strand
GTGGCACTGAGTGCCATGATCTGGTAAAGGGACTGGAGTTGGACCAAGGGTTGGACTTGATGATCTCAGAGGACTTTCCCAACCCAATCGATTCTACCAACACAACAGTCTGGTCTATCTGACACTCAACTGCAACACTCCAAATTTGGCTGAAACATCTGAAAATACCAACTACTTTATCAACAGTCCTTTAACTAGTGCAGTTATTCTCCAAATAGCTCACGGCTTTCCTCACTTTGCCTGCCACTTTGGGGAGATGGAGATGAGATGAAGGGACACATCACAGCAGGAGCTGCTGTGTCTACACCACAAGCTGGCAATGCCTCTACCCTGGATAAACTGAAACACATCAGGGGCTGCTCCTTTTTCGTCCCCAGGCTCACCAAGCTCCTACCCCAGGAAGACAAGGCCATGTGATCACCAACAGTGCCCAAGATACTCTGCAATACAAACATCCAGCCACTGCAACAGGCTGAGGCCAGGGGTTTATTCCAGATAAGGGAGCAGAAATGAGACAGACAACCAGTAGGCAATAGGCAGAGCCAAAACTGGAGGCCAGGTTTCTCAACTGTGTTTTCTGTTAGGCTGCACTGTCTACAAGTGAAGGATTAACAATCTCATAATGCAAATTTTCTAAGCCAATGATGCTTTTTGTGGCTTTTAATCACTGGGGTTATTATCAAGTAAACTGCATTTGTCATAACTGCTCCAATCATTCTTGCATTCAACTTTCTACCATGCTAGCACACTCCTGATAAAGCAAAAATATAATGTTCTTTGAAAGGCAGCAGTTAAAGAAAAAACTGGTTTTCAGTTCTACCCAGCTACTGTTACAAACCAATTCTGCCAGTGACAGCTCACTGCAGTTCCAGCTTTTCCATCGTTTCCTTCTTTATACTGCAGCAAAAACGCCCATTATTGTCATTTTGATACAGCCACCAATTTCATTATCATTCAGCTATGCAGAATTCCTTATAAATTACCTGCAACTACCTTTGCAGGATGAAAGACAGCTAGTGGGAAGTGAAACCAAGAGTTAGCAGAGGGGTGAAGTGGTGCTTCCCACAGCATGCAGCACAGCACCCCTGCTCTCAGAGACACCCAAAGCCAGGTGGGTCCAAAATGCTGCTTTTCCCAGGCTGAAGGATTTCTTTCAAAACCTCCTGTTTCCATAAACTTGTGTTCCAAAACACAGCACTCATTTCACCAAGGAGTAGCAGGTGCTGGTGAAATTTTTACCTGGAAACACTGAATTTCATAATTTCTAAAATGCTTTTTACTTACCCTACCCCGAAGAAGTTGAGAAACTTTCTGGCAGTGGTCCAGCTACAAAGCAACAAACTGTAGTTTTATGCACATGTATTTATACATTCACCCCAACTACATTCTCTGTGTTTCACTAGGTTATGTATAACACAAATTCAGCATCAGGTCCCTTCACCCTGAGCTTTGGAGGAGCTACCAGCATGGCCTGGCTATACCCAACCCCCACACCGAAGTTACGCACAGACACAGAAATCAAAGCTGGGCTATTCCTGCACAGGACCCACCTGAGCTGAACCAGTTCCTACACCACAAACACCAACAGTGGGTGAGGGTGAAGAATAGGCCAAGATCAATCTATGTTTTTTCTTTTACTTGAGCATTAAAAACAGAATTAGTCTCCTGTGACACTCCTCTAGCAGTTCAAGTGCTGTGAGCTTCTCTCCCCTTTCTCTGCTTCACTTAGAATTCACATTTATCTTATGCTGTATTTACACCAGAATTTAATGCAAATAAAATCAGCTTATCTACTGTGCATGATGAATGCATGCCCTGTAAACAGAAGTCTTTTAAACTGGTTATTGAGGGAATTTTTGAAGTCCTTCTTCATCTTCCTGTTCTTGACTCAGTGTTAAGGTGGCATTTAGAAGCACTGATTGTGACTTATAAGTACTGAGTGGTATTTAGCTGGCAATTACACTCAAGGACTGATTTATGTATTTATTTATTTTTAACCTTGGAAACCTTTTCCCTTTGATTGCTCCCTGAAGCTGAGTGTCTACCTGTCCTGTTAACTCTGATGGCCAAGCTGTTTTCAGTTTCCACCTTCTAGTGCTGCCAATGCACATTCATCAGACCAAATGACTACAGTTTTTTCCACTGCAAATCTTACTTTTCAGCTGTCAGAACAGTCTATGCAAAGTCTCTGGAAGACATTTGACCTTAAGAACTTGAACTCTTCACTCCATAACTCTACTGCAGGTTTCATGTCTATAAAGACACACTGATATACACCAGCATCCCAAGGTCTAAGGCTGCCACAAATGGTCAGGTTTTGCTTCTAGGACAATTCTGAATTCTCACGCTTTCTGTCTTGTTTAGGTATCTGTGAGGTAAATGAACAGACTCACTCATTTGGATTTCTTCACTTCGGTGAAAACTTCTTGTCTGAAGATTTCTCACTGCTGTTACCTCACTTTCT
This sequence comes from Hafferia zeledoni, assembly GCA_035583235.1. NCBI lineage: Eukaryota > Metazoa > Chordata > Aves > Passeriformes > Thamnophilidae > Hafferia > Hafferia zeledoni. The sequence continues at coordinate 220,130 of JAWWEV010000169.1, read as the reverse complement.
CACTGCCTCCTTGGAGGATTCCTAAGTGATAGAAAATTGCAGGCTTGTCTCTCCTTACACCAGTTTTAGTCTGTTTCTTCCATCAAGGTGACACCACTGCAGATTGTGCAGAGCACAAATAACAAATTTAATTGAGAGCAACAATGCCATCCCATTAAAGTTTCAGGGCTTCTACCTAAGATGAGGGAAGGCATTCCAGGCTTGCCTTAGTGTGTACAGTCACTAAAATGACACTGCTGAGGACTGTGTTCTGTTTTTCTTCTCTGCTATTGCTCAGAGGACTTGTGTGCCCCTCATGATGGTTTGCCAGCACTGTCCTTTAGCAGCACATCCTCCTCCCTCCTGAAGCCTGTGGAGCAGTGGAAGACTCCTCTTCAATGCTGCACGTGTTTCCCATGCAGTCCACTTCCACCTGAAGGTCTGCCCCTTGCTTTGTCTCCATGTGAAATCCATGCATCCTTTTGCAAGTAGTTGTTCTAAAGACCTCAGCCAATTCAGGAGGCAGAAGTGGCTGAGAGGAGCAATCCAGTCTGTGCTAGAGAGATTTTTGTACTAGTTGCTTTCACAGGGACTGGGATCATGGTTACTCACATCCCTGGCATTGGCTACACATGTGACTGCAGGTTATGCTGCCACTTTGTCAGGCTGGTCCCTGGTGAGCCCTCCATGCTCCACACTATTCCCTGTGGGTGCTGATCTGCCAGCCTTGAGAATATCTACTCATGGTTTTGTCATGGTTTCTTTCCAGGTACAGCTATTTTCCAGCTCCTGTATGCCCCTGCCAATCACTGTCAATGCAGATTTCCTTGGTGCTCCTTCCAGCTCTTCCCAGCCAAGATTGTCACAGAAAAAGTGTTATATACCTACACACAGTGCTGCTTTTGGCTGGGGGAGAGTTCATTTTCTTCACAATAGCTAGTCTGGACTGTGGTTTGGATTTGTGTTGGAAACAGTGTTGATAACAGAGATGTTTTTGTTATTGCTGAGCACAGAGCACACTTTCTGCCTCAGACCACCCAATGAGGGGTGGTAGGTAGGCAGCCACTCTGGGCACCCTCCCTTTCCTTCCTGGTGGGTCTGCAAAATGTCTCACCCCCCAAGAGCTCTGCCAAGGTGCTGATGCTTCAGCGCCTGTGAGGCCACCCCTGCTCCTCCTCCACCACGGCTGCACCTCTGGGAATGAGCACTTAGAGCACAGCCCCATTTTTCACTAGTTTTCCATGGAACCTGGACTATAAAATTCTGTGTTTTGCCAGTTCTGACCCTGTGTTACAGTCTTGTTTATGCCCAAGTAAAATAAAATGGTTATGGCCGTGTTATTCTGGTTTCCAGTTGGGATATCTCATCCTATTACATCCCCTAAGAGTCGAAAAAAGGATCATTGCCACCAAATGAGACACACCACCTCATGGCTAATATCTAGCTGTCCAAAAAAACATAAGAGAGCAAGATCTTAACAGAAAGTAAAAACATAAATATCTTTTAAAAATCTGAAAAGAGGAATTATACTTACTTCATAAAACAAGTATGAGGCAGTAAAACACTCCTGCATTTAGAAATTTTCAGGCCAGGGACTTTGTTTGAGCGTAAGATTCTTTGGGTTTTTTTGCTATGCCTTCTTCTCTCCCTCTCTTTTCTTTTTTCTCTCCATCTATGAGGGTTGGCAATGCCAAACCTTATTTCACTCAAATAAGTAGTGAAATTCACATTAATTCTCCAACTTAAGTTTATCAGCATTTTCCAACTTATGTTTTCTCCTCAGTTACCAACTAAACCTAAAGTTTGCTCAAATTTAGCTCCAGATGAAACATGGAACAAAGAAACCAAAAAATGGGGCAGAAATCTCCTAACAGTTCCTAGCCCTGAATATGAAAGCTATTTCTGGTCTGAGAATAAACAGAGGACTTAAAGGAATCTTCTATTCCCTGGTCAGAAAATAAAGAGGCTGGCAGAGAATAAGTGAAACCATTAATGTCTCAGCTTAGTTTTCAGCATGTCAGGTGACAAACCCCTCTGGCAGCAGCCCCACAGCCACTGTCCCCATTGCTTGGGTCATGCCGTGCCTGTCCTGCTAATGACACACTCACTGAACGTGATAAAATCAACTCCTTGTGGTGGCTTTCACTGCTATATTTTATGTTCAAATTAAGTCTTTCATTCTGGTTTTAACTTTACAGTAAATGAGCAACAATAAGAGAGTGAGAAGCACCATAAGGCACTGTCTGTGGACAGCAGAGTGTTCTTGTGCAGCTGACCACACTGCATGTAAACCCAGCTAAGATTTCCATGTGTCTCCTTATCACAGTCCTGCAGACGGTTTGCCAAAGGCTACTTTAATTTCAAATACAGAACCATACACTTCTGACATACTTATGAGAAACAGTCTTGTCATAATGCATCTCTACATTTATATTTAGCACGCCAAACTGTAGAAAATAATTATTAAAACTACTTTATGCCTGCGTTTCTTCTTGAAATCTAATCTCTACAATGGAAATAGTTCCTTGACAGGCAAAGGGAAGGTGGATGTCTTTGATATTCTCTCCATCCCATTTTTATCTTTTAAAAATATTGGTGGGTTTTGTGCACTTACAGTTGGGAAGATGCAGATACAACTCAAACAGCAGATACTCAGTAGCTGAAAAATAAGAATGAAACAAAATCAGATATGTAAAGAATAAAACCTGTATTCTGCTTAAATATCTCTTCCTGTTGAGAAGCCTAGTGATCCCAAGCCGTGTCATTGTACTTCTGAGACTGTACACTGAATGTACCTTGGACTTCTGAGCGTTTTTTCTAACTTGGTTTATTTATATCTACACTAACTGAAGGGCAGTACATCAGGATAAATCTCAGGCTCTCTGCCATGAGTGGATTAACCTTCCTAATTACTGATCAATTTTTCTTTCAGCTCATTTCTCATTCCAGTACCCAGTGATTTCCCTAATTCACTCAATATGGCCTTTAAATGTCAAGTCACAAGCACATGGGGCTTTTCATAAATCTGAAACCTCTCCTTACGAACACTGGGCAGAAGGTGACAGAGCCACCCAATCCCCCTGCACTGTGGGCACACAGCTATGAGGACCCACACTCTAGACACACACTTTTCAAGATAAAACAACACAAGAAACATAAATCAAAATGAGTTTCTAAAATAAAGGAAAAGGAACTGCAGCCCCTAAAGCCACCACACCCCTCTCCTAACTTAGGAAGCCACCAATCTGTGGCTGGGTGGCTCCTTCCCAACCGGAAAGGGCAGCCAGCCTACTGACAGCCTACTGATAATGCACTTCAAGTTTGGGAATGATTCCTTTCAAGTGAATAGCTTGCATGTGAACAATGAGTATTCCAGCTCTGATGTGCATGGTGATCAGGACTAATCCCTCGGCTGATGGATTGGGCCAAGGGAGAGCCTGCCCTGCAGGAAAGCTCCATGCAAGAGCTGGCTGTATTCTTTGCTGCTTTGTTCTCCAAATTTAATAAAGCTGTTGCACACCCTTTGGAGCTGGGGATTATCAGCAAAGTTCCCGTTGCCCAGCAGCAATGAGCTGGATGGGAACAGGCAGAGTCCCTCCATCTCCACCTGGTGGAACTGGCCCCACCACTGGCACCTGAGCAGCTGTAGAAGCTGGAGTCACCTCTGTGGCCAGAAATGATTGAAGAGAGAAATACTTTCCTTTCCATTGAGCTTTAGTCATAGCCCAGTGATCTGATTTCAGAGTAGAAATAATTTAGTGGCCATAAATAGGTGCCCGACAAACACAATGCATTCATCCTTCAAGTTTTATTTTGTGTGGACACAATTAATCTCTTGCTGGGATAGCCAAGTGGTGCATCTTCTCCAGCACCTGACTCTTCTGAACTGATTTATATAAACTGCTGAGAAAGGCAGGGGGAAGAAAAAAACCCTGAACCACAAAAAAACCCTCAACTCACCAAAGAACCTCCCAAAATCCCCCCAAAAACCAAACGACCAAAATCCCTCAGCATAAAGAATACAGACAACTAGACAACTTTATCATTGTTGAATTCAACATATAATACAGGCTTTCCTTAATACTGACAATAAACAAATAAATAGAAAAATAGACAAAGAAAGAAAACAACAGCACAAATCATATCTCTTCAGCTCAACAAATAAAGTGCATATTGTCCATTTTGAAAGGCTACACTGAACATCCACTACCAAAACTTACTGTCCCAGAACACTAAATTTTCAGTGGAAAAACCATGTATGTCAGAAGCATTTTAAACCTACATCAGAGAACAGGAGCTACTACATGTTGTCAGTTATTTCTCAGACATTTCCCAAGGTTTCTGTCTGTATTCATTATATATCAGTTTATTCAAACTTTATTGTAGTACTTTTACCTTGTCAGTATAGGTGTTCTTTTCATTTTTGAGGATATTAATGAACTCTGGCTGGCATTTATTCAGAACTATGATTTTCTCTGTTGTTTTTATGAGAAAAATTTCACTAGCATTTTGTAAGAACTGTAAGGTCATTTTGCCAGTTTGAGCCTTCTTTAAAAACTATAAGGAGAGATGAGAGATGTGAAAGATCTCTATCAATCAGGTTAAAATTAACCATGAAGCAGAGTAAGCAAAAGAAGATCTCACATGAGGACAATTAAATTGCCATATACAAACTTCTTTGTCACTTGGATAATTATAAATCATGGCTAAGGGTGCACAACTGGGTTTCCTTTAGGAAGAAAAAATAAAATAAAGAATAGGAAACAAGCTACTTATGGGAAAATATTCTGCTTGGAAAGACTCTTGACATGCAGGGAAGCAGGAGCAGCTATCCTGTGATTTAAAAGTGCCCTAAGTTATGAGCTCCACTAAAACTGGTCAGTGGGGAAGTGTTTGGCACAGCCACCTTCCCACCCCTCAGATTTGCTCCTGCACACCCCACAGGGCAGGAATGCAATGCTGGGGTGGGAATGCACAGCTCAAAGAGCTGAGTGCCCCTGTACAGCAGATGTTAAATACAGCACTGCAAAGAATCAATACCTGGAGAGGCTGAAAGAAAGGATAGAAAAATCACTGCTTAGAGCCAGTAAGACATTAAGTCCAAACTCAATTTATTTTTGAAATTAGATTTCTCAAATGCACCAAGTTGCACTTCAGCCAGCTTTTATACCCTGGCCTTTTCTTTCCGCCTGCAGATCTTGTAGAAGTCAGCCAACAAAACCAGCAGGCAGCAATGCTGCCACTTTAGTTTATAGGCACTAGTTTCCAATAACTCATTTATTGATCACAGAAGTGGTAAATGTCTGTCTATCCTTGAGAAGAGACAACAACAAACACAGAAGTCCTCACGAAATGATTAATGAGATAATCCAGTCACCTAGCTAAAGCTACAGGAACACAGAATATTTACATGCAGTCACAAGATGAATGTACCCTTCTTTATGAGAGACTCAGCTTGGCTGTAACACTGCGACCTGTGAATCCCAACTTTGATAAATTAACATCCAGATCACAATCCACAGCAGAAAGCATTTGAAACAGCAGCATGGCCCAGGTCTTGGACATAAATCAGCCCAGAATGCTGGGCATCAGGAGCCAGTAGGTACAAGGCACAATCCTGCCATTATAAATTACTCTGGAGTTCAATACAGTATAAGCCATTGCCTGACGCCCAAGGAGCTGTTCACACCTCTAGCAAAAACACTATTTCCCCTATGCAGCACTTCACAGACACGTTGCATGCATGAAATTACAAGTCTCATGGCAGATGAAGAAGGAAACAGATTTACAAAGTATGGGTTTATGTTTAGTATGGACACAGCACTCCAGGGAATATTTCCATCTCAGCAGAAGAACAGGGCAATTTCACACATAACAGAGAACGTGAAGACAAAAGGGCTCCCAGACAACCTTTGTCCAAGAGCATCCCAACAGTGCAGGGCAGAGGAGGGAGGCACTGCCTCTGCCTCAGCTCCCACAGACCTGCTGGAACTCCTGAAGGAGCTCCCACTTCTACTTTATATGGTGAGAAACTATAAAAAAATAAGGAACTTAAATAAATGTGGCATTACTACTAAACAAAACCTCCTTCACAAATGAAACCTTTCCAACACAGTCCATCACTGTTCTATATAGATCTATTTCTTTTTGCCCCTTTTACTTATTCCTAATTTATAGTCAAGCAGAATTATCTCCCAGGATTTGATACTTGTACTAAGGGATGGCAGGATTTCACAGACACTACTTTAAAGTAATCATCGTTTGTTCCAATTCCTGCTTCCAAAATGCAAAATTGCATCCATACACACAGAGTCACATTGTTGAGTGTTATCTGTAATTGTACATTTTACTATCTCAGCATCTCCAGTAACAGCATGTTCTCTAAATCATATTTATATATGTTCAATGAAGGAGGAAAGTGTCTGTACTTTGAAAATCATCTTTAGAACTTTGTTGGAAAGAATACCCAGCCTGTAACACTCCTACATACCTCTATGATTCTATAATGTAGTGGGGTCATAAATTAATTCTTAATGGTATTTTGCTAAACTGAAAAAAGACACTTCCATCACTACAGATCATAACCTAAATCTCCTGATACAAAATGACTTCCCATTCAGATATAAAGAAGTGAAAGACAACAGTTAAGCTTTAAAATGGGAATATATTTGGGAATATCCCATTGAAACAGTAGCATTGATGGTGCTGAAAGGAATCAACTTGACAAACATTTCCACAGACTACCAGTGGCACCTCTGTGTATGGTCTTTGGAATTTTACTAATGGCAAATACCATTACATTTTGTAATTTAAAATATATTTGTGCCAAGATGTGTAGCACTACAGAAACCAGATTAGCGTAAGAAGGTTTCTCTCTTCGCTGGAGTTAGAAGTGAGCAGATACAATATATGAAACTGTGTGCTAAGTTACCACCACCATTCGTCTACCACTTTTGCAGCTTTTGATGTTAAGATATAAACATAGTTCTTGAGGGAAAGTGAGCAGACACTCTGGAGAGAGCAGCTCCATTCCTGCCAGGCCCTCCCTGCCAGAAGCACAGCCCTGGCTGCTGAGAGCCAGCCACTAATGGGAAACTGCCAATATTTTCAACATGTCCATGGATTTTAGAGCCAAGCTTGAAATGCCTTGGGTCTGGTGAAAGGTTTTACATTTCCACAGATCAATTAAAATCAAACACAGCATTCTGAAAATTTAAAGGAGTCCAAAAAAACAACCTTTGTACGATTTTGAAAGCCTGAGTGCAAAGTCAGTGAATAGAAAGAGAAGTCCAAGAGTCAAAGAAAAACAGCAATACTGTGAAGTGCTTCAGAGTTACAGAGGGCATAGACTCAACTTCTGAGTCCATTCAGAAGCAGCACAAATTTTTTCAATGTACCATGGAAGCAATTAGGAACAAATGAACTTGAGTTGCTTAACAAAATGCCCACTTTAATAGTCTCTCTTATCTTAAATATGTGACTGAGGAACTGCAATGTCTGGTGCTAAGTGAAGACACAAAGCATACGAGGAATTTGGAGGAAGGAAGACAGTAAGCAAGGCATTTCAATATCAGGAATAAAAATAAAAGGGAAAAAACCACCTCAAACATCTGAAACCAGGAAAGAAAGGAAAATGAGCTCACAAGCCACAGTGCAGAGCAGCTCACTGGAAATTCACAAGCAGAATGCAAAACCTTATTTGGTCCTAACAAGAGACAGGTCAACCAGAATCACACAAGTAGAAATGACCACTGCAGAAGTGACCACAAAGTAGTCAGAGGCATCCCCTGCAGGAGTAACAGAAAGAAAAAGAAAAAAGATTGAAAGGAAAGAAAATCCTTTGGTGATACTCAACTTCAGGAAAGCAGGTTACATAAAAATTAGGACACTTGCTAAAATTCTGCTAAAAATGACATTTTGAAGATCTGAATGCTCAGAGACAGTAGTGCAGACTGCTGAAGGACAGCAGGCTGGCTGCCCATGGAGAGGAGCTGGAGGACAAGCAGGAGGAAAGAGCACACTGAGGGGTCATTAGAAGTGAGATGACAGACTTAAAAAGCTGAAATTGCATCATAATGAGGAAAGCATTAAATGGTACATAGTAAACCACATCAAAACAGGTAAGAATTCAGCTGAGCACAAAGGAACCAAAAGTAAAATGAAATCCTTCCCCATGAGAAGCACCGAGGCTCATTAAAGACACTCAACATGGAGGGCACAAGGAGCACTCACAGGACAGGGGCTGCCACAGGGGAGCTGACCAAGTTCTTTTCATTGATGTTCACTGTGGAAGAAACTGCAGAGATATGTAACTGGAATTAGAGCAACTACAGGATGAGATACAGAGTAAGTGGGCAAAATGAACAAACCCACCAGCACTAAAATGTGGTAGTCAGGTGAAGGAGAGGATCCAATCTGCCACAGAGGTAGACACACACTTTAATCACTCTGGTACGTACCAGAAGGTGAGAGGTGTCCATATGAGATACAAAATAGGAGCTGGGACAGAATCCAGGGAATGACAACCCTCTTATCTACTGAGAAAATGAATAGAAACAGGTAGTGATACAGGTTAGAACTAAGGAGGTCTTGGCTCAGCACGCCTTGGGTAAAAACACTGTAGTACAGGCTAAAAAAATAGCTGGTAGATGCTAAAAGCTACAGAGGCTCACAGTGATGAAAAACACTCCTGTTAGGAGTTAGCAAATAGATCCAGCCCAGGAAGGCCACAGAGATGAATTGAGTTGAAGGCTGGAAACAGGTATTTACTTACTGTGCTTTCACTCTCCCTTGCAGATCTACTGACAGCCACTGCTGCAATTGGGACACTGAGTATATAAATCTTGTTCTGACCCATTAGGAACAAGCTTTTCTTCTGGCATTAGAAGCACTGAGCTGGCAATGAGATGTACAAGTCCAGTGCAGAAAGCACACCAGACACCCAGAGTGTCCTTGGGGGACACCCACTGCTGGTTCCCAGTGCTGTGCTGAGCCCTCCTGGTCAACAAGGGACTGAAACAACAGCTCACTGTCCCCCAGCATCAGCCCTAAATCACACTGGGCTAAGGTTAGACTAAGAGGGAATAAAAACATCACAGCCCTGACATTTACACATAAATGAAGCTTTGAGTTTATTTCTTGCTTTCCTCCTTTTGAAAGAACACCTGTAAAAATGTACTGGAGTCCATCAGAGAGCAAACCCCATATCCTTAGTGTACTGAGCCAAATCTTGTGGGGGGGGGGGGGAGGGGGGGAATGCTCTGGCAATAAATGTTTAAAATAAACTTTCGTTTAAAAATGCAGAGTGTCAAAACCTGGCTGCTTGTTAGAATGCAATTTGTATGCAAATAAGGAAAAAGGATATAATATCCTTAAACTAGCATTCACAATTAGAGTTAGGAACATAATTACAATTAAAATACAAAGATCACAAGCACAAATAAACCAATTCCCCATATTACTAGACTTTTCTTGTTATTTAGAAGTCATCATTAACAAAAGTGAAAGCAAATAGTAATTGAATACAAAATTGGCCATAAAGTGTAGAAATAAATTTAAAGCTGAAGAAACCAGCTCCCTGCTCCTGTGACATTAATGAGAAAAGACACTCTCCTCCCTTTCAATAGATTGGGTCTTACAGTGCCTGGACACCTGTGAGAGTGGGTTTGTATTTGTTTTGGAGGGCTTATGGTGTTCTGAAAGGGGAAGGGAGGGTTGTGATGAAATTGCTCCACATGTCCACATCAGCTCTAGGCAATCAGCATATTTAACAGTTCATGTTGAAATTATTGTTTCTGCCCCAAACTTTCAGACAAATTATAGCCATTGGTAAAACTAAACCATGTCAGGAATCAAGGTAAACCAGGTCCTGCTTTATGGAAGGTTTCTGCCTTTTTCAGGATGATGTTACTGACTCTGGGTGCACTGAAAGATCCCCACCATCCAGCTTTTCCATCCCTACTCAAAACTGCTGCCAGTTCAAGATTGGTAAAGCAGAATTACGAAGTAAGGCTCAAGTATTATTCACTGCTCTGGTGCAGGATAGAAAAGAGGTCACCTCCTTGCCTTGAATTCTTCACTATTTACAGGAAGACAGATTTTCTCTATTTCAAAGACATTATTAACTAAAATAATCAGACATTGCACAATTATTTAATTCGTGAGTTACACACAATTACACTTTTAAAGTTTCTCAGTGAAGTGCAGAGTGAAGCTCAAGGCTGGAAAATAAGAACAAAATAAAGTCAGAAAGCTCAAAAGGAGAAACCATGACCTCCTTCAGACTGACGTGTTCCACTTGTGCCCTGATGGCTTTTATCCCAGGCAGCACCACACCAGAGAAATAATCACTTTTAATTGTGGTGGACAACTTGATGATAAAGAGACATCTAAAGCTTTTAATTGTCAAAGGCAGTCTTTGCCCATCAGCAAAGTACTTGGAGTTACCTCTGCTACATGTGTTTGCTTGCCTTTCATTTCATGTGAGGCAGGAGCAGAAACAGTAAGTGCAGGTTCACAAGGGAAGTGTCAAAGTGCAAAGATAAGGAAATCACTGCACCCAAAGGAGGAGGGAGTTATAAAATTTAAAGCGAGTTAAATTTTGAATGAAGAGGCAAAAAAGAAAAATAAAGGAAAGGAAAGGATACTTGACTGGTATAGAACAGTGGCTAGGATTGCTTTTAAAGCAGTGACAAAAGCCTCACAAACCACCTAGTTCCAGAGTTACTTCAGTTGATGCTATGAACCATAAAATAAATGTATATGAATACATAAACAGCTATAGAAACATAAACGTATATACAAAGTAATCTAGAAAGATCTTATCAGAATTATTCTTGATCAAAATATCTCCCGCAACAAGGCAGGAGATGCAACAACACACATCTCAGTGTCAGAAAATGGACACAAATATTTCTCTTAATTTAAAAACTCTTGCAGCAACTAAAAAAAAAAAAAAATCTTTAAAAAATTATTTCATTTTCCAGAAGCATCAACAGCAAGTCCCTTGCCATGCCGGGGAACACATCCAGCCATCTCCAGGCACTTCATGAAAAGGCACAGCTGATCAAGCCCTGGCTTCAGGCAGTAAAGCAGGCTCTGATTTCCTTGGCAAGGGAACTGATAGAGAAGAAGGCACGTTTGAACACCTAAATGACTTCCTATGTCATTGACCTGGCGACTGCATCACCATCTGCAGGGGCTGCCCAGAATCTCGTGGAGCCCCAGCTGGGCTGGTCCCACAGTAGTCCCCAGGGAGCTGGGAGGGAGGGAGGGACCCCTGCAAAGTCACAGAGATCTGGGTCTGGTTTGGTCACAAGACCCATCCTGCTTCACTGCTTGGAGCAGAACTTAAATACATGTCAAATATCCTAATGGTTTTACCGGCTGTCTTGCCAAATGCATTTGATGGCCATGAAGTCCTAAGGGGGATGAATAAAACACCTGGTCTTATATCAGGAGGTCTGTTAATATAGGGATTGACAGGGTGGCCCTATGCAGAATATGGGACTATCCTAATTACTAATAGGACTAAATAAGTGAACAAAATATTTTGGGGAACGATCTAGAATCAGCAAAGCCTCTACGTAAGGTTCATTACTATCCACAGGCACCTGTGCTAAGCAGCTCTGTATATTGATCCCATAAAAAGGATCAGAGCATTGTTTTGTTTTTCAGAAACAGCCAATTTAAAACTGCCCTATCAAATGCAGCAGATTGAAGAACTGTTTACTGCTTTCTTAACTCCCAGCTCCATAACCACAAACCTGATTTTTAATACAGCCCTGCATAACCAAAAATGACCTCTAAATTAACATTAATGGCTTTTTAAAGTGCTTTAGAGAAACCATTTTGGTGAAATGCATTGCAGTCACTAAAAGTAGTGTCAAAAATTACAGTGTTACTTGGTTTATTTTTCTGTAGCTAGAACACTTAGTTCTAGACACATAATTTTGAAGACTCCTTGTACTCTGTGTGACCTTGTCAGTGAGGCTTTACTAGCAGATAATTTTATCCCACCTAGCTAACTCCTATTATGTCATAATTATGCTGTCACATAGGATCTCAAATGAAATTAATGAAATACTATCAACCCAAGACAAGAGCTATGAGAACCAGCAGAACTCTTCCTCCTATTAAGTCCCACCACTTAAACTCCTATATCAGGTATCTAAAGAAATAAATACAATCAGGAAAATTAAGTTCAATGTACAAATGTTTTGATTAAATGCTGTCTCTTGTTACAGATTTTTCAGTAAAAGCTCATCATAGTCCTCTGTAGCCAAGAAAGAAATAAATTGAAAGTCGTGGTGAAGATAAAAAAAAAAGAGAACATAAATTAGGATGGGAAAGAATGAAAGCACATTGCTATCTGCCTGATTGGTCAGATGAATAGGAGAAAGAAATTATTCAAATACAATGAAGTTCTTCCTCAAGACTTACATAAATAAAAGCTGTTAAATGTAATTATCTGTAGAAACATGAACACAGCAAATATTGATAGTCTGATTTTGTTGCTAACAAAAGGAAGATGCAGGAACTGCAAAGCTTTGATGATCTTTTCAGGACTCCATTCCCCTTAGTCAGAAATGTTATTAGAAGCTTATTATTTTGTCTCTTTTGAGTCTTCTCACTACTCTGCACTCAGAGACCAAAGTCTCAGTAGAAATACTAACACCACATCAGTTCTGCCTCACTGAGAAGCACCTACTGTATTTTATGATACTGATTGTAAAAAAGATGTGACTAATCTGAGCAGTAACAGCTACAAAATCCTTCCACGTAAACAAAATGGACATCTATTGTGTGCACTGTTAGTTTTGAGCAAAGGGAAGAGCAACAGCTTTGCCATCACACACTGCCATTGGATTCACCAAAACTCAACATGTCCACTCAGGGATAATGCACAGTTACAAAGTGGCTCAAACCACAGTCACTCAAGATGGAATCACTGCATCAGCCCACTGCTGCTTGGTGGTGGGTGGCATCACACACATCACCCCTTTTCCTGCTGATCAGACCCATGTCTGATGTCTCAGTCTCTCAGGAGTGACAAGCAGAGCTCACATTTCTCCAGGCACATATTCAGACGCATCCTCAGTTTCAGACTCAGCTCAGCCAAGCTCCTTGTGCAGAGATGTCCAGCTCCCACCATCCCAGGAGATGCAGGGCATTGCCCAGTCACGTCATGCACAGAGAAACTCGGGGGCTGCTCCCAATTACTGCAGGATTCCCATGATCTGGGATAGCAGGAACAAAGGGGAAAGAAAAATGCAGAAAAGCCAGCAAGACATTGCAGCCTTACCTAAGACTAAGTAGCTGGTAATTCTCAGCAGTTGGAGCCACTTCCCCTTGTGGTGTTGCATTCAGATCTCAGGATCATTAGGTTATGAAGGAGATCATTCCCTGTAAGTGCACAACATGAAAATGGCTTGAGAAATAGCCTGAAGACATTTCCTGGAGAAACCTTTTGTAAACTCTACCCTGTGCAAGTATTGGTAAATGTTTTAGCAAATGAGTATTATGAAAAATTTAATTGTTCTCTAAAGAGTTGCTTAATTGTAAGATTAAATTAAAGTCACTGAAGTGTGAAATGCAGGAATTGTAAATTTAGCTTAAGTACTGTAGCTCCGTAGCTTCTTCACCAAGGAAGAGATGCACCAACAGCCACAGTGGCTCTACCTTCCCAAAGAAATAAAAAGGAATAGCCAGCCCTATTAAGGGGGAAGGAAATCATCAAGGCTACCATTGAGGATCTCTCAAGGTCACCAGCCTGTCTTTGCTACAGATTCAGAGCCCACCTTAAACTTCTCCAGTTCTACCAGATGTTAAATAGTACTGGACCTTAAGTCTGAGAAGATCTCTGATTTCCAGCCTAGGCTTTCCAAACATCAACCATACCTGTCCCTGAGATAATTGCTCATTGAAACAGATTAACTTCAACCAGTTAGATTTGACCAATTTAATAGCTGTCTACGTAGAAACATACTCTTAACTGTAATTACGATGCTGCCTTACAAACCCTGTTTGATTCCAGACATCACCTCTGACAGTGTGTCAGGCGTCACTGTTTCTGTGGCAGGCAGTTCCTTAATCCTCAAACAGGAAAGCACTGTATTTTGTTTTTTAAAAGCTTCAAACACTTTCAGAGTAGAACACTAGCAATTTTTATACACCTTTTAGATACTTTCTGAACGTTTATTTCATTATGTTTCTGTGCAAAACAGAAATTTCCAGACCATCCAAAGATTTGTTCTACAAGTGCAGGAAAAGAAAAAAACACCCCTTAGGCTGCAGTGAAAGGTTCACTTTATAAATCTAGGTTCTGACAAGGCTATTTAGGAATATTCTTATCACTACCTAGAGAAATCTCTGTAACTTAGCCATTAAGTGTTTTCTGACAGCTCTTGAAATAGGGCAAAATGTGATCAAAGACTGCATATACCAAAAGCGCATCTTTATGCTGCAAGAATCAAAGGTTGGTTTTAGAAGAACTTGGGACTAACTGTTCCAAGAGACAAGGGGATTTTAATTCATATGAAGGGATAATCCAGTACTATCCTAACTTCATACATGTAGCCTGTTGACTGAACCCTTCAGCATCATTTCACCAGAGTGCAATGAAAACCACATTACATTCATATCAGTGTATATATATATATATATATATATACACTAAGTTTACTGAGCTATTTCTTAGTTTTCACGTGGTTTTATGCAGCAAAATCTGTTTTGTTCCAAAAACTGAAGCCTTCCATAGCACTTCAGCATCACTATTACCCCATTTCACAGCCAGCTCGAGAGGGTTTACTACCTCTTTGGAATACACAATATAAAAAGAAAAAGAAAATGAAAAGCTGGAGCACATTTGAGGCTTACCCTTTTCAGTGACTAACATGAAGGTGGTCAGGATCTTCAGCCCTTCTAAATAGTACACATTCAAGTTAGAAAGGAAAACATCTGCAGTTAAACTAAAGATGCAATGGACTTTCACTGGCTGGCACAATGACTGTACTCTAAGGCCTGTGAACTTACAGCCACCAGAAGGTAAGGGAGATCTAAAGCTATGAAAAGAGGACTTCAAAACCATACAATGCAAGATACACACACTTTTTCCAAATCTTCATTGTGCTTAAACTTTTGAGTGCATTTAGCAGCTCCTGCATGGGTCTGGTCCAACACCAATAAAAGCAGTGCACCTGAAATTAAACGAGTAAATGGCCATAAACTAAAACACAAGCAGTTCCACCTCAACATGAAGAGCTTTATGTTGAGGGTGGCAGAGCAGTGGAACAGCTGCCCAGGGAGGTTGTGGATTCTCCCTCTCTGGAGACAGTCCAAACATACCTGGACACATTCCTGTGTCACTGTTCTGGGTGACACTCCCTTGGCACAGGGATTGGAGTGGATGATCTCCAGAGGTCCCTTCCAACACAAGTCTGTGATATTGTGAAATGATCAACAGTTAAGGATGTGCTGGTTTTGGCTGGAGTAGAATTAAATTTATTCATGTAGCCCGTGTGGGCTGTGTTTTGGATCTGTGCTGGGATCAGTGTGAATAATGCAGGGATGTTTTCATTACTGCTGAACCTTTTGTGCCTCTCACCTCACCCTGCCAGCAAGTAGGCTGAGAACACCCAAGAATTTTGGAGGGGACACAGCCAGGACAGCTGACCCCAACCAGCCCAAGGGATATCCCAGACCACAGAGGGTCATGCTCAGCACAGAAAGCTGGGGGAAGAAGGGAGGAGTGTTTCAGGGGGCTGATGTTTGTCTTCCCAACTCACCCTTCCATGTGATGGAGCCCTGCTGTCCTCCTGGGATGGCTGAACACCTGCCTGCCCATGGGAAGAGGGAATGAATTCCTTGCATGCACCTCTTTTGCTTTACCTGTTAAACTGTCTGTCTCAACCCACGAGTCTTCTCACAGTTACACCTCCAATTCTCTCCCCATCCCACCAGCAGGGAAGGAGTGAGTGGCCACGGTGGGCTGAGCTGCTGGCTGGGGTGAAACCAGGACAAGGAGTCAGTGTTTTTCCACCTAAAGATGTTATTTTAGAAAACACAGTTGGCTAATACTTACTGATGTGAACTGCAGTTATCTTGGCAGTTTGTATAAAGATTACAAATTCATTTCTGCTATACCTGTTGCTTCTAAGATGTAAGTTTAAATATAGAACATGACAGGAAGACTACATTTTCTAAACTGCAAGGTTTTATTTTGCATTTTGAAGATAAAGTTAATTTTATTTGTTGAATCTAATGAAATTTGGAAAATATAGTGAGAAGTGAAAGTTTACTCATGTAGTTGCTAAGCAACAGGCTCACACATAAGTTGACTGATCACTTCATATGGAACTTTTCCTATCAGCAAATTACCTAGCTGAAGGTAAAACCCCTCCTGGCTTCCTCTTCCAGTTTTGCAACTCAAATTATTTAACAATATTTAGAATACATGAGACATTCCAAATACTTATATTATTTCTGCTTAAATATTTAAAAGGCTCTGGCAGCTTTCCCAAGCAGCAGCATCCATTTCAGGCTGCAGGGCACATTCCCAGGTTGCATCCAATAACAGGGCTCCTCTGAAGCCACTGATAGAGATTAAATGGACACTCCCAGCTAACTCCTGAGGAAATCATATATTAAATTTTGCCAGGCTTCCAAAGCACTGATTCACCCTTAGGGCACAGCTGCTTCTACAATAGATAAAGCAGGGATTTTGTTTTCAGACACAAGACCTTTCACAATGCTAGGACTGGCAGTGGTGTGCAGGGACTGCATTCATTCATGTGTCCACCTCTAGGAGGAAAAAGCTCCTCTAACTTCCGAGAGATATTCACTAGGGACAGTTAAAATGCTATATTGGATCAGGGATAAAGACCCTCAGTCATGGAGAGACAGGGTCTGATTGTGTTGCTTTACTCATCTGCACAAGAAGAATAATTTTAAGAATATTTAGTTAAGTTAGTTTTGCCCAAGTCACCTGATGGTCCTGCTCTAAGCCACTGTACATTAATGCTACATGAAACGTTCTCTGCATCTTTAGCTCCACAACTCCACCAGCTCCACCCCAAAATAAATTAAGTATGTAAGTTTAACCTTCCAGAGTTTTTTGAAGTTGCCGACATTTACACACTGCTTTAAGGCAACTACAAATAAGCAGCCATGTAACACCAAATTACTCCTACTTTTCTTCCTGGAAGGAGCTCTGGGTTTTGTGGTACACAGCCTGAAATACCCCCCTGCTCCTCAGTGCTATCCCAACATGGGGGATGTTCTCATAAACACAGAGGGACATTACCTGCATCACCATGAGAATGCAGCTGCACACACCCAGCTGGGAGTCAAGTGCAGTTCAGGTGCAACCCCATCTGCAGCCAATGCTATTTAATATTTCCATTAGTGGTTTGGACAATGCAGTAATACAAAAAACAGGCATCTGGTGGGAAGACTTCATACAGAAAGGAGTTGCAGATACCTGGAACAGAGTAAAAAGGTCATGAAAAAGCTTTCAAGAATAATGAAATGTGAAAACAGAGAAAAACTAAGCAAAGGCTTGACACTGATTAATTCCATAAATTTCCTTTCGTGTTTAGTAGTATTTTAACACAGAAATGGAGCCTCATTTAATTTCCAGATGCAAAAGTGGCTCTGCTTGGCAAGAATTCAAAGGCTCTATGTAAATTTTGCAGCTCGCTTCACTTGCTCTGGGATGTCAGGAAAAGATAACTAACATGAGATTGGAACCCTCACTCTGTAGCCCTCTTCTGGTTGAAATTATTCCATGATTTAAAAAACCCCAATCTTCTCCAAATAGCTTAGTTTTGCAAGTATAATTGCATTTTGCTTTTGATACTAATTATCCACTTTTGATTCCCAACACAATTCCGTTTCTTCATACACTGCACTAAAAGACACTCCACAAAAGCAGCAGGATGTGCACTGTTTGCCCACCCTAAATAACACACTGCTCACTGCAACATCCCTGCTGGGCTGCTGTGATTGGGAGTGAGAGAGAGGTGTCTTTGGTTTTTTAAGAAAAGGTAAATAAATCCATATGAAACTATCTTCCATTTCACCCAATTTAAGGATAGTTAGGTATTATTTTCAGCTTATTTTAACTTTTTCTTTTTGTCCTGCAGACTATTTTGT
Organism: Hafferia zeledoni; assembly: GCA_035583235.1. NCBI lineage: Eukaryota > Metazoa > Chordata > Aves > Passeriformes > Thamnophilidae > Hafferia > Hafferia zeledoni. The sequence continues at coordinate 201,998 of JAWWEV010000169.1, read as the reverse complement.
CCTTCATCAGCTCGTGCTGGATTTTGGCACTCAATTTCTTTGAGGAAAGTCAACAGCCTGACACAAGACTCACCTTTTCTCTCAATATATAATGAAAAGACATTATGAGTCCTTTCTCTTTCAGCTGTAAGTAGCTGCAGGTAATAAGTGAGTCATCAGTGCAATACCATTATGTCAAACAAATGACATCTGGCCACACTGCACTGTAATTGTTGACATTTCTCTACAATATTAAATCTGGAAGCTTCACTCGAGCTACTCTCCACTTCCTTGAAGCAGATAAAGATATTGCACAGTCTAAGACAGTAATGCTAAATCATTCCAGAGAACAAAGTTTGCCCGCTCGTGCTCGCTCCTGTCTGCATTGCTATGAAGGGAATCAGGTGGGTGATAACAAGAACCTGGCAAAGCAACACAGGCATGTCCTAAGAGTGTTTGCCTCACCAGCTACTGCAATTAAACAACCGCTTAGTAAGACAACATTTGAATACTCACTGAGACACAGAAAATACAGACTATTGTAAAGCACTGGATGGCATGATCATCATCCAGTTCTTGTGGAGTGCTTTTCCTGGAAGTGCTACCCTGGAAGAGGAAACCTAATTGCTTAGCATATGGGTGCCATGGCTCACTTGCCAGAATGCAAGATGGACAGAATATAAGAAGTCAT
>JAWWEV010000169.1:178583-201228 GCA_035583235.1 Hafferia zeledoni | reverse complement strand
GGAAACCTAATTGCTTAGCATATGGGTGCCATGGCTCACTTGCCAGAATGCAAGATGGACAGAATATAAGAAGTCATGTTTCCTGTTATAAATTAAGGTTAAAAGTTTAGGACAAAATATCAGCTTGAGTGCATCAATAGCAGGAAAAACAAATCACATCTAAGTACAAACTCAGCACTTTCCTGTTCAGGCCAAATCACTTCTACAGCACACACTTTATCCATGAAAATTAACACCCCCTCTCCCCCAACACCACTCATCCTGTGGCTCATTTCAGGGCCACTGAAAAGACCCGTAGAAATTTATGATGAAGGTTTGTGGGGGTTGCAGAGCCAAGGGATTGGTGCAGGTGCCAGCAGGTGAGTGGTGCAGGCACCCCCCCAAATCCCAGCCTCAGGAAGGGAGGATCAGGGATCTGACAGGGGAGCACAGGTTTGCTTCAAATTCATTTTGCCCATTTTCACAGTCTGCATCAGCAAAGATAAAAGGTTAATCATACTACTATATTTACTCCAAAATCTTTATTTGCCATTTATTTACCGCCTGCATTATTTATACTGGCTTAGCAGCTGCACAACATTTCCACTGCCTAAGAGGCATAAAGAGCAGTACAACCATGTTCATTAACTCTGTCAAAAATCCTACTCAGACCATGCTTGGTGTCTCTCTGTAAAGCATACAAATGAGGTTGGGAGACTGGAAAAAGCAAGAAAAAAAGTCCAACAGGGAGCCAGAATCATCCTCTAAAACTCAAACTATTGTGAGTCTGATAAACCAGGTGCAATTCAGAGCCCACTTTGTAGAGACAAGAGGGGGAAAAAATGAAGAATTTTGAGCACAGATGTATAAAATAACTGAAGATTTGTTTGTGCACTTATCTCTACCTTTTCCCCTAAGTTTTACAGACTGGTAGTTATTTCAGTGTAGGTGGGTTGACTTCAAAACTTTTCTCACAAAAATGATTACATACTGCTACTTTACTGTATTTAAATCCCTATGAATTGAGTTAGGAACATCTCCATAAAATTACAGCATTAAATTTTTATACTTCATATCTAAAAAAAATAAAGACAGCAGGTCCTAAGATCACTTGACTGTGACAAATTGTCTCTTTCTGCTCACTTGAAATTGGCCTGTGAGACTTACAAATCCCCAGCTTTGTTACTGCTAGAAGAATTTATTTAAAAGTGCACACTGTCATTATATACTTACAGAGAGGTATATTTTAGGATTATGCAAGTGCTTGATAGATAATTGATTCTGTCTTTTTGCTGCATCTTGAGTTTTCTGAGAAAACAGAAATATTTAAACTGCACAAAAATGTGAGCAATCTTTATAAAACAACAGCAGAAGGCCTGAATACAACTCCTAATTTAATGAATGTGACCTTCTTAAAACTGCCAATCAAACTTAATTTCCTACAGAACACAACAGGAGTGGCTCTACTGAAATATCACTGGTGCCTGTGTGGGGATCACAGCACAGCACTGCGGCCTCTGCTAGTAAATAAATGAATCCCAAGGTTGGGACATCACAACAACAGGTCTTTTGCTCTTTGAAAACAGCTATGAAACCACGGCAGGACTGGCATGAGGCTTCCACATGCCCAAGGGAATGGGAACCAGAGGAGCCTGTGCTGGCAGCACTGAGGCTCCTACCTGAGCAGTACCTCTCAGCTCCATGGTGTGGACAGTTCCTCAGACCCAGCACTAGCAACTTGGCTTACAGCAAGGCAGCACATCAAGCCTCTTCATGTGCTGCAGCACCAAAGTCGTGATGAGCTGCCCACCTGCCTGCTCAGCAGGAACACCACTCTCAGACTCCAACATCAAGGACAGAAAACTTGCCTGGAGCACGGGCCTGCTTTGGAGAAGTTACCTCCTTCTTTCCTGCAAAAACACCTGGTGAAGCTCTCACCTCACAACAAGCTTTTAAGGAAAGAACAAGTGTCACTTGTTCCCACACAGCTCGTCACTGGTCCGTGCAGGTGCTGCTGTGCTGCTGTCTGTGCAGGAGCCTGCAGTGTGGGGTGTGAAGGTGAGAGCTAAAACCACCCCTGTGTAGGTACAGAAAAATCAAAGGTGAGCAAATCAGATCTATATAAGACCCTGTGAGACTAAAAGCAGCTCAGAATAAACAAAGTTGCAGCTGCTGCTGTCCAGTGGAGGAGAAATCACTCCCCAGGAGCTCCTAGCAACTCCCTGGAGGTTTCTCATGAGAACTCCTCAGGTCTCCCACAAGACTCCAGAGATGCACCTGAAAACATCTAGGATGAGTTCATATAAACATTGGACTTGTGAGATATGGATTTTAACCAATTAAAAGTTGTGGCCTGATGGTGTGAGGCTCAATTTAGCCAATAGAATGTAGCTTTAACCCTATATAAACCGTGTGCTGTGTGTAATAAAATGTCTTCACTGTAAACCTCACAGGCTTGTCCAGTGAATTCCTTTCCTCCACATTATTTATTGTTTACTGTACTGCACATCAGCCAGCAAAATCCTGCTGGGTTTATGTGCTATTTATGTGCAGCGCCCTACAGAGGTGGGGAAAATCCTCATTCAGGCCACAGATTCCATCTCCACAAAGACATGCATATACCCTGATCTGCCCAAACTCTGCCCAAATATGTGTATTTATAGCTTTGAATGATCTCAAAAATATCAACTGTGCAAGAAGGCAAATTGATGCTGTTTAAAGAAAAAAGTTTGAATCTTGGGAAACACGGTAAGATTTGGAGGGCCTGTAAAGCACGTAAAGCTGTCTGTCTGAAAACAGTTTTTGTCTAGAAAAAATTCTTCATTGGAAAAATTCTGTCTCAAGAAACTATAGTGATTGGATGAAGTAAAAGCACACTTTTAAAGTAACCTAATCTTTTTTTTAGTGGCACAAGTTATTTACAAAAGGCAGTTTAGAACACAGATCTTGAAAACTTTCTCATTTCAAGAATTGGTACCAGGGTTAAGCTGAAGTTTTGAAGAGTTGATCTTACTCCACAGAAACAACTACTTGATGGTAAGCTAACAAATACTTTCAAATATCTAGTAGCAAGTAGAATATCCTTAAAAGCCATAGATATTAAAGATTTATCAAGAATGTAACAGATCTAGATTGGGAAATACAGCAATCAAGATAGAGTAAAAAGGAATTCTGACTTATTTAATACTCTTTGTTACAGGCTACAGTTTTGTTACAACTGGGCTCCAAAGGGAATGTCACAAATATTGTGCACTGAAAAAATGGAGTTAAAAGCAGTTTGCTTGGTGGTCTTAGTACTTCTCATTGAAGCTTCCCAAGGACTTCCATGCACTGGAACAGCCATGTAAATTTGATGGATGTGCATTACTTCTGCCTTACCCTGGGCATTCAGCTCGCCTTGGAGGGCAAGCAAGCCTTGTGGCCTCCTGCCCCACTCACTCTCCTTTCCCCACAGATTTTCCTGTTCCCTGGGAACAGGAAGACACGACAGAAAGCAATCATAAAGGCCAGGAGGGAGACAGTGCTTGTCCCAGCAGAGTCCATCATCTCTAAAACCCCAGAACTCACAGGCTGATAGAAAAGGTTTGGAGACCTTAGCAGCACAGAGCTTTCAAAGCCAAGCATTTAGCCCTATACTTAATAACTGCAATGAATTATAATAGTGCATCCCAGAAATGTTTAAATAACTAACTACTATAATTAAATCCTTATTAAGTATTTGGTTCTTGACTTTAACCATCATCAACACACAGCAAAATGACATCCCTAAGCAGCACTACAGAGGAATACTGAGTAGTGTAGGAACATTGATCTGTGGTCTCTTTTTCCCACCTGTTTTTTGACAGACAACAAGGGAAATAGTCATTTTCCATGGCACTTTGGCTGCAACAACAATTTGTGTGAAAATCCATTGTAAGGGAGTCCTCTTGATGCCCAAACTGCAAAGCCAAGGTATTCAGTTTACTGTGAGTTGACAGAACCTGCCATGTTTGCTCGGTATTGTAAGGAAACTACTTCCTAGCCCAGGACGTGCTGCTCCACCAAAACCTTTCTGCAAGGAGAAGCACAAGGAAAAACCAGTAAACAGAACTTCTGTGAGAAGGATCCCAGAGCAAAGAGCAAGGGACACCTGCTGGATCCAAGATGCTCCTGGGTACTTTCTCCCCCTCCTCCCTGAGAAATGCTGAGCTTTGCTGCTGAGTTTCCAAGATGATCCCCATGAGCAGTAGACAGTAAGGTACCACATGCTTACAACAATACCTGTCAAGGAAAAATGTAACACAGACATGTTGAATTCTGTAAATAAACACCCCAACAGATTCTCAAAGCTATTTGTGTTCAGCAGTGCACTGGTACACACAAATGGGTTTTTCTGGATGTTATCAAACTGCCAGTCTCCTGTATTGATTTCATTCAGTTTTACTCTTCTGCATCATCATCACCACCACCCCTTTCCCATGCTCTTGAACATACTTTAAGGTACCAGTGATTTCCATTGCCACTTTGAGGGGTCTAATCACCATTTGTGAGCAATGAATGTTGAGTGATTGATTCCCCCTGGCTACAGAAATTGGCAGTGGCTCACATCAGGCCAGAAGTTCAGAGTCACCTACTGATAGCTAGGATTTTTTTGTTAGCTTACATGCACATCTTTTCTCAATAGGAACAGCTGGAATCTCACCACTTACCAATTAATGTTGCTCAGTTCCCACTGTGAAGGCAAAACTCCATTTACAAGTGTTGTTAACCTTTTCACCATTCCTCCCTCAAACACAGAGCTTGGCTAGTTAGTTGTGATAAGTTTTGTTGTGCTATTATTCCTGTTTTATATTTAGAACACATGCTTTATATGTTACACATCAGTTACAGTCGATTAGGAATAAGCATGAATTATCCACTTAATGCTACTAGTGCAAAAATCCATTTAAAAAGTCTCAGTTTTTGAAGGATGTCAGTCACCTCCAACATGGTAACATTTTCAACAATCCCCCACTCATCACCTAAGACTTTTTCCATGGGCAATGCATTTCCTAGCAAGTGTGTAATGAGTCATAAGCAATTTACTGACCCTCATTATCAAAGCTTTTAACACTTAAAAGTCTAGTATCATTACATTTGATTTGACAAAAATGTTCTATGTTTCTGACCCATATAATAAAAGAGATCACAGTTTCTGGTGTTTCCCAGTTTTCCTATTTAGCACAGCTATTTATGTCAGAGCATTTTCTTTTAGTTTATGTCTTGTTTTTAAAGACTTTTAATTCCTTTCTCATTGCTATCCCCTCCCCAATTCACAGGAAATGCAGACCTGATATCTTCCCTCCAGGATCAACCTCTGTCAAGCAGTTCTAGAAAAAACACTAAGCCATTCAACGACAAAATACTATAAAACAAACCAAAAGGCATTCACTGAAAAGAACGTATTAAGAAAATTCTCATGGAGGCAGTTTGTGTCAAGGAAATAGATTTGTCTCAGAGTTACTGTTTCTTTTACTCTGCAGCAAGATTTCCAAGAACTAGTGCTTGCCAAGTGCATGTATTCCCTTTTCAAATCCTGTGCCAAGTGCCCTAAATTAGCATCACTATAATTTCTTTGCAACAAACAGTGAGTGGGACAAGAGCAGAGGAGCACCCACACAGCTTCTCCCCCTCAAACTCCTATTTCCTGTCATGTCTATGGACCCAAACACCATCCCAAAGCCATTAATTAATTGGATACATCAATCTGGAGACAAGAATAGAGGCTGCAGTGACCAAGGAGGAGCAGGGCTGTCTCGCCCGTGGTGGGAGGTGGGAGCCGGTGGAAATCACTGTCTGCCTCCTGAATCACCTGCTGCACCACGAGGCAAGGTGTTGGCACCAGGGCAACTGCACAGATTGGGTGAGAATACAGCTGTAAATGCTCACAGAAAATTAGAAGTAACTTAATAGAGATGTAGCAGAGTCTTGTCCACATACCTTCAGTACTACTGAACTAAACTCCATTTCAGGAAAACTAATATTGAAAATTAGGTAGTAAATACTTTTGCCAGCAAAAACAAAAAGCAGAACTGTTGTATCCTTTCAATTTTTTTGTTTGCATTTAAATGACAAAATAGACTTCTCAAGATCTTCTAATTAGAAATCACTCAGCTCATCCAAAGTATCCATGCTCTGTCCCAAAATCAGCTATTCACACAGTTCTGCCCCTTCCTCCAGCCAGCCCTCCAACCAGAACAAACTGTTCACTTCCGTGGATTAGTTGTACCCTGAGCTCAGATGGCAGACTTGACACACTCACTTTAATGCAGCACATAAACCCTGGGATAGGCCTCCTATCACACTAAAACAAGTGTTTCATTTCATGCATGCAGTGCTGGAAGCTGGAGCAGGAGAAGGGAGCAGCAACCACCAGAAAAACCCTTGGAATGTCTCTGTATTGACTGTTACCATGCTGCTTGTAACCCCTCAGCTCCTGTGTGATTAGACAGGTACACAGAGAATTCTGGAGGGTGATTCTTCCACCTCTGTGGACAGAAAACACAGGAAAACCACTTTTCCCACAAACTTTAGGCTGTACCTTTGGTCTCATTGAGTTGCCCATGAAGAGAAATATTCTGTCAGGCTGATGTGACATCTAAACCTACACAGGGAACGTGATTTTTAAGTTAAGGAATTTGATACTTTCAACAGTATGAATCATTTCAAAAGTGTGATAATAAAAGTGGGCTGAGGAGGTGCTGTCTATTCCTTTCATGGATTTGCTACCATGAAAGAAATTTAAATACATTAAAAATACATTAGGTACTGAGAGAGAGATAATGAGCTGATCAACAGCATAAAAATAAGATATTGCAGCAGAAATGTTCTGTGTGCAAGAGGAAAAGAATGAAGGGGAAAGCCTCATCAGAGTATAATGAATGTATCAATCAACACAATAAAAGACTAGCAGTGGGAGGGGGAAAAAAGAGGAAATTAGGGACTCCAGAAGGAATAAAAATGTCCAAAGTGATAAATACTTTGGATACTTACTGTCCCTATTATTCCTGTATTTATGTGTTTGGCAGAATGCCATGTGAGAAAAGCATAATTCCCTACCAAGAGCTACATAAAAGGAGAGGATTAAAAAACAAACAAAAAACTAGAAAGGCACAGGCTGCACTGAGAAACAAGAGCACTGTTGGTGGGAAGAAATCTTAAAAAGCTGTCTTTGAGAAAAACAAAAATAACCCCTCCCCACAAGACCCAAGCCATGCTGTTTCTACTGGAACTGCAACAGCCATGTCTCAGTTATTCACAGAGGGAACCAGACTACCAGGATAAGGCTGAGCTGCAGCCAGAATTAGAAATTTGACAATATCCTCATGGAATGAGACTAAAGTGATGTTATCACACATTTTGTGTTCTATACATCCTCTTCTTCATAAAAAAAAAAAAATAGTTAGGGATGCTACCAGAAACAAGCACTGATCATTAAGTGAATCTATTTGGAATTTCCAGCCAAAATTCTCAGTGCACCAGCTGGAAACTTAAGAATTGCTTTAAATACCTAGCAGGGTGTTGTCTCCATGAGCTCCCTGTAACCCAGTTTCTGTGATGGGCAATTTTGTGGCACTAGGAGTTTTTTGAGGGTATCCATTGTAGGAACAAAAAACCCCAATTCTTAAGAAGATTTACTCATCTGACCTTGCAGTTGTGTTTTGCTTTAGCCACTCGGAAGTATTAAACTCAGCTCTTACAGTACCAAAGAAATAGCTGCAGAATTAAAATTTCTCAGTAGATCACTCACAAACAGTTCTTACAAAATAAAGCTCTTCTCCAAACTGTACTGCAACTTCAAAAAGGGTATGAATCTAGATTTAAAAAAAAGGAATAGCAAACATGAACATAGTTGGATTAAATTTTTTTTCCCAGCATCTTATGCATACCCTTAGGCATGATTTACCCATCTACTGCTTAACAAGATGAAAGGATGGCTTGAAAATTCCTCAGACTACATACAGACATCAGTGCTGCTCAGGTGACGTTCAGATGTTACTTTAAATCCTGCTGCATCTCATGAGGCAAATCAGTAATTTTTAGGGGTCACTGTATTAATAAATTAGACTTGACAAATTCTTCCCTCACACTCCCATTTCCTACAATTAATGACAATTCTGATAAAAACTGTCGTGGGTTTATTGCGAAAAATAATTTCAACTCAGCCCAAGCAAGGTGCATTACTAACCTAGCAAAACTAATTAATTTTGCTCCAAGCATTCTTTACAGAGATGCCTGTTTTGAGCAATTTTCAGTTTAATGAACCAGCTCCAAGCAGGGGAAATGCAGTATTAATGAAAGGAAAAGTACTTGCTTTTTGTTTTGTTTTGACAAGTTTTTGCTTTGGCCTTAAGATGGGTTATCTCAAGTTAATTCAATTCTGGTGCTTGTGTGCCCCCTGAGCTGTGAAGGTGCTGCACTCCTTCCCCCTAAAGGAAAGGGGATCCAACCAATCCAGTTACCTCACAGCCAGTAGGACCATATAACAAGTAACTGTATTAGCCCTCCAGACTAACAGAGTCAGGGAACACCAAAAGAGCATCTGGGAAAAGATGCAAACAGAAAGGGTAGCAACCACTCCTCTTCAAGTATATCTACATCAGTTAAACAGCACCTTCTCTCTCACAGCCTCCTCCGCCGAAGGAAACGGCACAGAAACTGCTCAAGGTGTTCCCAAGATCTGCCTCTGCACTGAAATCTCACAGCTGCTTTTACCCTGGTCCTCTTGCAGCCTGGCAGCTTTGGACAAAGTCAAACCAGCTGAGCTCCTACCAGGATAGACCAAGTCTTCCCCGAGTCCTGTAGGAACGTTTGAAACTACTGGACCTAAATCAAAGCACTCGTGGTCTGGACTGTGGTCTTCCATTTGAGCATGAGGATACTGATGCACCCAGATACCTCCACAGAGGCATTGCAGGGAACTGAATGACATCTCACCCTACTCCTCATAACGAAACTCTGCAAAATAAAGAAATTGAGGCACACCAAAGAAGTTCTCTCAGTGGTACCATGAGAGTTCACAGTATTGGTGCCATATAGGTTCTATCTTCCATGGAGAAACCCAGAGGCTTCTCTCCAGTAATGCAGGGGACACAACTTTAACTGCAAATGCCTCAGACATCAGGTGACCTGCAGAATCAAAGCTGTAGCATTAATCTCTCTGCTCAAGAGAGATCTTCATCTCAAAAAGAAACTCTCAATTTATTCAAGTTGAAGTAATTGTAACAAGGAAATAGAGGTCTATAATATACTAAAGTGGAAATTCACGGAAGACTAACTTTGACCCTCTGGAGAGCACTTTCAAAAAGACATTTAGTTATTACTGATGCTCAAGAGAAGCACTTGCAGCCTGATGAAAATGGAAGTATGCAAACGTTTCACACCTTCTTTCAATATCTTGGCAGTGGCAGAGTCAGTACCAATGGGTTTAGTGTTTAAGGGTGTTGCTGGCTAAAACCACGCAACAGGTTTGTATAATGAAGAGTGAGAGCCACAAACCAGCTAAATTACCTCTCCTCTAACTTTCCCTTGCACGACAGAGTCGGAAGCACAATGCCTTTCTGGCCTTGCCACCTCAGCACCACCCTGCACTGATCCAGAGACAGGCACACAGCAGGAGCTTCACGAAATAGTGATGTCCTGGTACACACAGAGCCTCAGCCTTGACCCCACACTCCACAGCAGCTCCTTGGTGATTCTCTCCTTTCCAGCAGAATTACAAGTGAAAGAGTGAGGGGAAAAAACAGAGGAAAAATAGTTCTCTACGAATTGCTACTAGCCCAGTCACTGCTCCCTCTCCACTTATTTCTGCTTAGTACAACTTCCCTGCTGGACAGCAGCACCAGGCTCCCAATTTCCTGTGGCACTTCTGTTGGAGGAGCAGAGTGGCCCATTTCAGAGCCAAACCCAGCAACTATTAATTATAACCTTAACAACTACTTTCCAACTGCTTTCTTAAGGAAATAGCAACATGCAATCACTCCATCATATTGCTGCCTTTTCCCCAGTAACTTTTGAAAGAATTTCAATCCCATTTGAGAGATAGATGGAAGTTGCATGGATTAACCCCACAGCACCACCTGTGCAGCAGCATTTTGCTGGATTTGGTCTATAATCTTTTTGGGGTTTGCCTGCAGGAATTCACCCAACAGATTCCTCATGTTCTTTTACACTGCTGGTGCTGCCAGGAGCAGTATCTGCAGACCCAGATCCATCTGCACAGGTAACACATTAATCTCTGCCCAATTCCATTAAAGAAAACAAGTCTGGCAAGGGAGAAACCCCCCTATAATGATCTCACAAAAAAGATATTCCAAATGCCCAAGAGCTCACACCATCCCTCTTCATACTGCAGGGCAGGAACAGCTACTCAGATAACTCTGAAATCAGCCCTTCTGTCCTCCCTGCCTCCCTGCTGCATTTTTCACTGTGTATTTTCCTCACCAAACCTCATCTCCCCAAGGAGTACGTTCAGCCCAACATGAAACACATCACAGAAGCTTTAAGCATAAGGAACCTTTTGCAATGCAGCTGCTCTCCATGTTCTGCATCACATAGAACAGCACAAGTGATCACATCCAGGGAAAACATCACCAAAAAATGCAGAAACATGAAATCTACTGTTTAGTAGCCTCTCTATGCCTCAGTCTACTCAAAGAGCTACTTCCTGAATTCTGTATCTTGAGCAGCAGCAAGACTGAGGGCCTGCAAAAACTGCAAGAATCAAGGCAGGAGACCTGTTCTGTACAAGAAAATCTTTCATTTCCAGTTGTTGCCCCAAACTGACATGAATTTACAGGCACTGTTTTCTGGCCTTTGCAGAAGAGGTAGCAGGATACAGCCCCAGATCACAGCTGGCAAGGACAGGTAAACAGAGAGTGAGGGCAGAAAGGCAGGTGAATGATTAAATTTGTTGATGTGTGAGGTGTGCTGCAGGTATTCCGCATGGCTTGTCTTAGGGATGTAGCTACTAATCTCTCTCACAAGAGGAAGAAGTGCTCAGATCTGAACCCATCCAAATACCTAGGCCATCTTCACTTGAAAATCCTGAAGGGAATGAAGTAGAATGGACTTGGTGGCCTTTTTCCAAGTCCTGCTTCATTCCTCTGCATGTTGGAAACAAAGGATAAGGTCACTTTCATCCATACTTGTCCCTCAGATTCTCTGGCCCTCACTTCATGGCTGAATGAGCAGTTTAACATATTTATGAAACTCAGCTCCTACTCTGATTCTTCTGGTTCCTTCTGGAAGAAGTTCCCCCTGATTGTTATTTAACTTGCAGCAGTTACGCCACTTTTGTCCTTCAGAAATTATGGATTCTGTTTAGAGATTACCAAAATCCTGCTAAGCAGATATGCAACACCTCTAGTTTTTGTAAAATCCTTCTCTTCCTGGAGAGTTTACTCAGGGCAGTTGGGGGAGCTCCCCTCAGAATACAACAAATACCTGTTTCTGCGGAAATAAATTACTATTTAATGATTTTAATATCCAAACTGCTACACCTAAATGAGTGGTTATATGTATTCTGAATTCAAATAGTTTTCTATTTATAGAGCATTTATTTATGCCTAAGATGCATTTAAATATAAATTGCAGTACCTAATGCCAAGTTTTATAACATGTCATTCACAATCCATTAAGTATTTCATTACATATATTGTAGAAGAAAGAAATTTATAGTCCCCATTTATACCATTAATAAGGAATGATGAAACCACACTAAAAATGTCTTGCTTTTGGGGTTATGTGGAGGTTTACTGCTAAAGCATAGTTACCAGTCATGTTTCAATGTTTGATTATAATAAAAGACATGATCTGGATGTCATAATATATGTAAAAATTCAAAGAAGCACTACTAAAATGACAGAGGCTTGTCAATTCAGACACAACTAAATATAGTCAGTGTTTTCCCAGTTGCTTTCTAAGCTGTAGGAGCATGTGGAAATAAATATTGCTTTGTTCATTTGAAAGCATTTGCCAGGTGATTCTGCACAGAACATTTCAAACACACACTTTACTGTGTTCGAAAAATTGGGAAAAACACACAAAATGTCTTCCTTGCATCCGTTTTCCTAGGTTATCACTAGCCTACTATGTTTCTTTTCACTTGCTTTCTGACTGTAAAAGTCTGGAATCAGCAAGGAAATAAAGACTTTCCTCTTTATGTTTTTCTTCACTTATCTCTCAAAATTTCATTTCCTATTACTGGCTAGGAGAAGATCAGATGTGGGGGAAAACATTTTTTGTTTCTACTTCTCCACTGTCCTCAGGAGATGCCATCTTCACACTTCCTCAGTGTCTTGCCAAACAAGAAAGAAGACAGGAAGACAATCTTCTCTGCACATTTATGGGGGGAAAGCTCATTGTTTTAAAACAAAACAAATATTTTGGAAAGCATCCAAAGCCATTGAATGCTTTCAAACAAATATTGCCATGGGTTTTGATGATCCCCTCCCACCCCTTTAACCAAAATTCTGGGCAAGAGGGAGGAGATAAGAGAAAGGAAAAGGGTATTTTTTCATAAGTTCAGGTTTTACTCTGAACAGTTATTGCCCTTCTCTCAGGTAGCTCTGAATCAACAGCCTGTGCCTTGCCCTTTCCAGAGGCTCTCATGTTCTTCGGTGCTCAGTCAAGCCATGTGCAGCTGCTGTCATAATGAAATTCCAGCAAAGCACATCTGAACAGATCTCTGCAGGAGTCTGTGATGTTAAATTACTCTCTCAACTGGTTGGCTTTTTATGGGAAATGGGAACCAAAAATTAACTCATGGCATTACTGGTATCAGCCTTCCCGTTTTCTGTCCCTGTAATATTTGAATATATCTCACTAGGGCAGAAGGTTTGAAGGCAGCATTGGCCTTCATCCCACACAACAGAGGGAACAGAGAGGCAGAAGTAACTGGCACAAAGCAAACACCATCTCTGTGATAAAGCAGTAAGAGAATGTTGGTCTCTGGAGCACCATTTTTAAACTAATGCACAGAAATCTAAAACTGCTTCCTTGGAGACTTAAGAGGAAAGCTGACAATCCTGAAAGATCATGAGACATAAATCCTTGGATTTCAAATGTTAGAATTTTAAGGATCTTTAAAGGTGATAAATCCATTCTCCTAATATAAAATAATTTGAAGGCATGTCTCCAGTTAAAACAAGAATTAGTGATACAAACCCATTAAAAGCTAAAACACACATCCATGAATTTCACAATCTTTTTTGTTATTTGGGGTTTTTTTTAAAGCATGAATCTTCCCTTCATTAAGTAAAGGTGGATAATCAAAGATACAGGAAGACTAAGCAAGTTTAGGAATCTTACAGCAAAGTAAATAAAACAACAGAAGCACCACCAAAGTCCCAGTTCTTAGCCATGCACAGTAACCAAGAATCCAAGCCCTGGCCTTGCTCCAGCTTACCTACCAGACTTATTTGTACTGGCGTGTACGTGTGATACTACTGCTTTTTCAGTTCTGCAGATAAAGTCAGAAGTTGGAGAACTTCATTCGGATAATACTGTTTTTCAACTTGTCACGTACATCCTACATTTATGTAGTAACAGACAATATTTAAGTAAAGACAAAAATTACTGCTTCCAAAGAGATTGTTATATGGAAATACATCAGTGCCTTCATACTGGTATCATTATGATAGCTATTTCAGCTTCCCCATTAATTCCACTTTCCTTATCAACTCCTTATCAAATTCCATTTGCTATTACGCTTTTTTAATATTTGCACTGGCCCCGGTATTTTAAATTCCTTTGTCCAGTCTGTTTCCTCTCTGTCACAAGATGTCCAGATGTCCTTGATCTGTTCAGACTTACTTCCTCTTATCCTAACCTTTTGAAATCCATTAACATTTTAGACTATGCAGTCACATGCTCACACTGAACACTCTCTAAAGAGAGGGCTAAACCACAGTTTAATCCTTTTCTGGGATGCATCTAACAAGTAGGTTGCTTCCTAAATAACTTAGCAAACCAGACCAAAAAAAGCAGCTCCAAAAGAACACAAACCCCAACACCCAAACAGCAAAAAGCAGACAGCTTGGTTGGCTGGCTACATCCCAATTTCCTCGTGCACCCTTCAGAGCCTGGCTGTGCCACAGCTCCACAGTGAGGGCTGGGCAAGGGAACTGCTCTCCTCCCCAGGCCCACACAAGGTGCATCCCACTCTGGCAGTGATTTATTGCTCCCCTTGGCTCCCCTCTGGCAGTGATAGGCACAACCCACATCATCCCAAACAGCTGCAGCTTTGTTTGTGCTTCAGGCCAGTGTCTATAATCACAAAGGCTTAATTAAGCATCACCCCTGTGCACTTCAGTAAATTCATAAAATACAGTGTACTACCTACACTCCTCTGGTTAAGCAGTAGTTGGAAGCAGTAATAACAAACCCCCCACATTAACCTATTTGCCCTTGCTGATCTAGCAACACTCTACCCTTAAACTTAGACAAGCCAATCCACTTTCCCCAGGAAAGAAAGGGTGAAAAGCCTCAACTTCTTCCAGAAAGCACCCACAGGAGTCAGTGGTGAAGACTTCTTGAGGCAATGTTTTTATCATCCTTTTGCAGCCAGAAAGTGCCAGAAGATAAGCTATTGAAATTCACAGTGCAACTCCTACTTCAGGAAGCTGCTTTCTTTCCTACCCTGAACAAATCATGTCAGGCACAGAAAAGCAAAGGGATCCAAAGGACCAAGCCCTCCAGTGGCAATCTTACTTGAGCAAGAGCTCAGGGAAGAACCAGGCAGCAATGATTTCACACAGGGTGGGCATTAAACTTGCACAGCAACAACAGCACTGAGAGAACATTCAAATACCAGGCAGGGTACAAGGGGTGTAGTCCAGTATCTTCCTTCCATAGCTGTTGCCATGGTCCTGCTCAGTGCTTCCAGAAGAGAACTCCTGGGGTTGTCAGGAATTACATTATTACAGTAATTTCTCAACAGGGGAAAAAACTGATCCAGAAAGAAAGTCAGAAAAACTCATTAGAGGGAAATGACAGAAGTTCTGTCTTGCCACACCCTCAAACAGGATCATCATTCCAGTAGAATTATTATCAAGGTATAGAATAAAGTAAAAGTCAAAAAGTTCTTTCTTTTTCCACCACTGGTGTTAGGACAAGAAACAAGTCTTACACAAGCAGTAAATGTATCTATTGTACAAGAATCTCACTCTGACATTACATAGGAGTTTTTTATAGTTTTCATCTGTAAAGGGGGAAAGCATTCATGGTCTTGGGTCTATTAGGACACAGAGGAAACTGTTCATTGTTTTTAAGAAACCCAAAATGTTCTTTTATTCTAAGAATTCTGCTTCAAAAGTTACTCCTCTAGAAGGCTCTAGGAGCACGAACTGTAGTGGGGATCACAGAGAGCATTCTGGGAATATCCTACACACAACAGGCTCTTAATCAATCCTGCTGATCTAGGAAGAGATCTAACTTAAGGACTAGTAAGAAGAAAGGGAAAAGCAAAAGTATTAACTGCTCTATAGCCACTTTCTGCCTTGGTGAGCCCTGGAAAACCAAGCAGAAATAACTGCAGAAGGCAGTCTCACCAGCATTTCAGATGCAACATATTCAGGGCTTTGCTTGTAACCCTGCAGGATTCTGCATGTGACTACTCTCATTACTGTGATTAGAGATGCAGATCCAGGCATCAGTCCTATTCCATAGGACAGAAATTTGCAGGATTAGTGTTAACACAGCTGGACACACAAGGCAGCACCTGTATTAAAACATCACTTCTACATGCATTATGTAAAAAACTCCTGACATCCAGCACAAGAAGAGGGAATAAAGGCTTCATCTGGCTTTCCAGAGCGTGTCAGACAGGAGCAGGGCAATGATGGGAGTCCCACACTCCCTTTGGGATCTGGTAGGAAGGATTCCCAAGCCAACAGCTGGCTAGCTGTTCTGCCAGCTGGAAGAGACTCTTCCATTTTAACCCCTTCTGCATGATTTTAGTTGTACTTCTTCCAATGAAAGTATTTCATTTTGGGGCAGTGCTAACAAAGCCCTTTACTGAACAACTGCAGATCTCTCAGGGGCCTGTTACAGAATCACAGACTATTCTGAGTTGGAAGGGACCCACAAGGATCATCAAGTCCAACTCTTAAGTCAAGGGCCCACACAGGGGATTGAACCCAAGACCTTGGCATTATTACAACCAAGTTTCAACCAATTGAGCTAATCTCAGGGTCTATGTTCTATCCTTTAAGGTTTCCTGTTGCAGGTCATCACTCTCAGAGCTGCACATGAATGAGATTTCCTGTGCTTGTAGAAGCCTTCTTGTTCCCTTGAGTGCAACTGGCCCAATTTCTTAAAAAAAAAAAAAAAAATCAAACAAATGAACCCCTAAGCCCAAATACTGAGCGTCTCCTGGAAGGCACTCACTCATTCACCAGGCAAGCTCCTGTATTCTCAGAATGCCTTGTACCACTCAGGTGGGGACATCACAGAATCACAGACTATTCTGAGTTGGAAGGGACCCACAAGGACCATCGAGTCCAACTCAAGTCAATGGCCCACACAGGGGACTGAACCCATGACCTTGCCATTATTACAACCAAGTCTTAACCAACTGAGCTGATCTCAGGGTCTCCTCATGGCTCACATAATCAGGAGGTGTGAGTCACATGGGCAATCCCAAAGTTAGGTGCCATTTGTTGATCACACCACCATTCAGAACACTACATTGCTTGGTTCTTTTTAAGCTCTTTAATTTATACACATTAAATTACACAGGCACTTAAATCCCAGCCTCCTGATCCCTCAGCATTGACAACAGAACTCCTTCAGAGCAGACAACAACCTGGTTAGCCAGAAGCCTGGGTCCCTGAGAAAACCATGTTAAATAAATATTAAAAGTTGAAGGAGGGGGAAAAAAATAACTTTTGCTGGAATGTCAAAAGTGCTGGCCTCTAAACAAAGCTACCCAGAAACACCTAAAGGTCTCCCAGAATAGACTTCAGCTTTGCCCTTGCAGCAAGTACTTTTCATTCTGGTCCTTCTGCCTTTATTGATGAAAAATGTACAGTCAGCTATCGAAGAATTACCCCTGGAAGTATATTGGTTGTGTCACCAGAGACACAGTTCAGAGCTCTCTCTTATCTCCTGGTTTCATTGCTTGCTGGATGCACAGTTAAGCCTCTCCCCAGCTCAGACAACTGACACTGGTGTTATCTGTACTTTCTGGAGAGCTGTTGTGGTATCTGTCCAGACTGCATTGATTAAGAGATGTCTGGACTTGAACACGATTACATTAAGGCAGATAATGGTCTTAATGAGGAACAGATTTTATTGCTTTGGACATTTCCTTCCCTTCTCTCTCTCTCTCCTTACTTACAGGGCAAGATGTGCATTCCATTTATTTTTTCCTGAAAAATAAAAAATTTATTTTGCAATTGAAATATGGTTTAAAGGCATAGAAAACTGTTAAAGGGTTAAAAAGATGTTTGCTAAGACTAAATTATTGAGTCTACATCTTAAGCAACAGATAATTAGTATGAATATAGCTGACAGTTTTGTTTTCAGCTGCCTCAAAAAGTAAATAGAATGTCAGAAAGTAATTGAAGAAAATAAGTAAATATGATCACTATCTAAATACTGATTTTTCAGTTAGAACAGTTTAGGAGTCTATGGCACTCATATCTAAGGAGCACACAAAATTACTGTTCTTAGGACATTACCTGAAAAATTACCACTTGACATCTATTAGCTATTTTGCTCTTTAATCTAGCATTATGTACCTTATCTTTTTCAAACATCATTTACATATGCAAATGAGGTATTTAAGCTCAGAGAGAGGGAAAAGTACATCTCCAATTTTAAAATGGAGGAAATTGTTCATTGGTCAATACAGAGTATTGAGTAGGCATGGAAGGAAAGAACCATGTAATTGCTTCCCAAGTCACACCTTCTAAATAATAGAATAAATCTCAAACCAGTAGTGGATCAGCCATGTAAGCCCAAGGCTTTTAAGCTCCCACTTGTTCCATATTTAAGAACAGCTGTGCATGTGCATACAAAGTATGTTTCTCAAAAATATGTGCTGAGCAAGTTCCTAATTACATAATATTAACAAATACTCATAAAACTTTCTCTTTGCAAAAATTAGAAAACATACTATTTCAACTTTATGCTCAATAAAGGAAAAAAAGCCCCAAACATCTTTTTTGCTTTCAGGCCAACAGAACAGTTTCTTTACTGACAAGAGACTGAAAATATTGTATATTTGCAGATTAACACAACAATGCCCATAGCTAAAGCCAAATGGTGGGAGAAAAACTGTCTACTGTTCCAAACTGAAAAGGCACTGTACAGTCATTTGGCCTATGGTTAATCTTTACCATAGACAAATATTCCAAAGAAATGGTCTTAACAGCACTTAAGTTGCCTAAGGAACTATCAAGCTTCTCAACTGCTGTTCACATGCTGCTATTTTCACACAACTTTGCTTTTCACATGCTTACTATTTCTGTTAAGAAAAAACAAAAGCATTCTAAGATTATATGAAATGAAATATTGTTTAAAAGTATTTTTTTAAAGAATCTTGAGAATTCTTGTTTAGACACCAAGGTGATAAATGACAACAGACTACTTTCTACAGCTCTAGTTGCAGGCATCCTTGCTCAGTTTCTGCTGTATATAAGTATTGCAAATTTTGAAAAGCTGACATTGAGGTCACATGGAGTTAATCTCATATATTACATGCCATTCCACTTCACAGATATCCTGACTTGGAAGCAGAGAGGCAGTGTCTGGTACCTGAGACAAATTCTCTATTAAAAAATCATCAAAAGCCTTTTGTTGTTTTTTTTTAGTCAAACATTTGTTTTCTTGCAACTTATTGAAGTCTACAAATGTGCCAACATTTTGCCATTTAAGGCAGGGGGAATGTTGTTTCTTTCATGGACTGGCTTGAATATCTCCTGCACACCCTGGTCTGACACCACCAGGGACCAGCCCCACCAGTGTCACCCCTCAGCCACCACAGAGTGATGCCGAGGGCTCTGCCAGCACAGGATCCCCCAACCTGTGCAGGAGCTGGGAAAGATTAACACACACCATAGAGAAGCAAAAATGAAACTGCAAAGCCAGAATTAACCTTTCTGACCAAGCATGGAAAACTGTTCCTAGTGAAAGAAGTTGTGCTGTAAGCAGTCACATCAGGAGTTTTTACAGTTTCATAAAATCTTAATTTGCAAACTTCTGTTAGAGTAGGAAAAACTGTCCACAACTGTGTACAGGAGAATGTGCTGTATAGCACCACAGGGCTTGGTTTGGTTTGTACAACTCCTTTCATTTTTGAGGCTCATTTATCCAGAATTGGTGACTTGACTGCTTAAATATCCCGTTTTGTTCCTTCCCAAGTAGAGAGCCACACTTCAATCCTTGCAGCTCAAGTAAAGAGACTGGTGTGTGCAAAAAGAAGCTTTTCTGTCTTTACTCTGCTCAAATCATGTCCCAGCAATCCCAGCTGTTCTGTGCATAGCAACTGACTGCTCCTTTGTCAGGCAATCCCCCTTCCTTTGCACCACTGCTCCCTTCAATGAGCACCACCATGAAATACTAAGCCCAACTCAGTGGGCAGCAGCTGGAGCCTCTTTGCCTCTGCAGAGCACACCCAGGCCCCAGCCTAGTGCTCCAAGGGCCAGAGGAGCACACTGAGGGCACTGCCCAGCCTCCCCTGCCCAGCTCCCAGCTGCTTCGAGTCTCACTATTGTAATTAAGGGCCTCTCCTACCACTTCCACTACAACATGGCTCACTCCACACCCCACACTTTTCAACATGCTTTTCTTCTTGGACATATATTAGGGGTATCTTTAGCCTGGGAAAAACAGCTTAGCTTGCTGCTCAGAGCAGCACACAAGTAATGGTCTGGGGTTTGTTTCACATCAGTTGAGGGTTACCAGAGGGCAGTAAATTGTCTCTCTGCTGCAAAGTATTTCAAACACATTCTGAAATTAGTAACTACCTGGAATCATTACTCTATGTTTCCAAGATATACTTGCTTAATTAAACCTATTTTCTTCTATCTTACTAGATAATTGCCAAGATGTAAGCTCATATTGCATGTCTGAATTTGTAATAACTGAAGAACACAAACAGCTTACAGCTCTGTGCTTTGCATGGACCAGCATTTCATGGGGTACATTTTATTCCCTGTCAGCCCTCAGCCAGGATCTTCAGTAAATATAAGAACTAGGTAAAGGGGAGTGAATTCACATAGGAAGTCACTGGACCCCAACACAACATACCAAATGCCAAAAACTCTCTTCTTTAATGCTGTCCTTCACAGTTATTGAGATTCCTTGTACAACCTCTTTAAGCAGTTCACTGCCATAAGAAAGTAATCCCAGATTTCAGTTCCAGCTCCATCCCATGCAAAATTACTAGGAGGAGAAGGTGTCTTGCAGGATTCCTCAGGATACTCACATGGGCAACATTTACAGCACCAGCTCCCCAGTAATCCTGCTGGCATCAAGAGAAAATAAAACTGCTTGCAGCAGGGCACAAGTGCTTCAGCTTTTTGGTGGTTCATCCTGAACTTTTTCCACCTTTTCTCATCATACCATTAAAGATCCTTCTGCAAGCCAGTCCTGCAGTGCAGAACCTGAGAAGAATCATTTTCAACATATATTGGCTCACTCCTTTCACATATAGCTGCTCATGGCCCTCCAGGGCAGTTTGGAAACCAGCAATTAATTCAGGCATATTTTTAAGTGAGGACCCAAGAAAAATTACCAAGGAAAATTATACCCTGCAAGCCCCTGCAGAGCTCAGCAGTGGGCTGGGTTGGGAGCAACCCTCCCAAGCCTGGCCAGCCTGAAGGCAGCAGGGCAGGGGACATCCACCATGTCCAAACCATCACATGGATGCATCTCACCCTCTGCATGTGCCTCCAGTAATTTCTCTCTGCACATACAGAAGAGCCATTTTTATGGACAGCTGGATGACTTGGAGGGAGGCAATCCCTGTCCTAAACAACCCTGCCTGCACCCTGGAGACCTTTGGAGGCAGGTGGGTCTGGCACAAGAAATCTGGTTCATACCCTTCACCTACAGATTCCTAACACTTCATCCATGGGTCCTGGAGCCTCTTCTCCATCACTCTAAGAGACAGACAGATTCCTACATATATGTACAATTAAGACA
This sequence comes from Hafferia zeledoni, assembly GCA_035583235.1. Lineage (NCBI taxonomy): Eukaryota > Metazoa > Chordata > Aves > Passeriformes > Thamnophilidae > Hafferia > Hafferia zeledoni. Next base: position 180,078 of record JAWWEV010000169.1, on the reverse strand, counting down.
ATCTATTTTTAATATCAAAACCACCTTCCTGTACTGAGGAAAAAGTACTTGACAACTATTTTGTCCCCTAAAACACATCAAAAGGATATTTTCTCTGCCACCAGCTTAAATTCAGGTTTCAAGGTGTGACAAGTGAAAAATGCGCACAACCTTTATTTTATTTTTAATAAAGTACTTTTCACTAAAAAAGAAAATAACTCTTTAGTCACTGAAATATGGAATGACTCTGGCAAAAGAGCATGAGTCAGCTCAATGCTGTCAAACTTCAGAAAACCTGCTTTATTTGTTTTAGCAAGAGTAATTAGAGTTGTGTTATTGTTCCACGGGGCCTGAACAGTCTGCAACAAAAAGGTGAGACTCATCTGGAACTCAGAGTACCTTCACTTTTGTGCACTCCTTCCCTCGCTTCCACAGGGAATAAAAGGAGTCATGACAGACACAAACCTCACACCCAGGAGATGTGCCGAACACAGCAGGTCCCAGAGCTGTTCACCCCTTCACATGGAGCCTGTATTGCATAACTTCAAAAAAATCCAGGCTGGCTGCATCTATAGAGGACAAATAATTAACAGGCAGGTCTTGTGAAAGCCTCTGGCTTTCTAAACAATTCTCTATCCAAATTGAAGCTGTCAAAGAAAGAAATATACTACATGAGCAGGACTGTTCTCACCTGAACTGGTACGAGGACACAGAGAGACTCATCTTAAAAAAAAATCTGATAAACCTGAGAACTGAAAAAAGCAGAGCACTCCAGCAGGTCACTAGCAGTATACCCTAAGCTTTGAAACCTGTAGAAATGTACTGCCTTGTAACATGCTTCTGTTTAAAAACAAGTAGGACTGTGATGCAAGACCCTGTTGCAGTGTAGGTCTGCCATGGTGCTTAACAAGAACTCCAGATTCTGTCCTAAAGTCAGGCCTTGGTGTGTAATTATAGCAAGAGACAAAACAGCTCCAGTATCCTCGAGATCCTGATTTGAGAACCTGACCTGTGCAGATAAAATGTGATCGGCAAATTCTTCTTCTCCTTTGGGGACTGAGAGGTGCAGGGTGAGCCTGAAAAGGCACAGGCAAACCCTGAGCTCTGACAAGACCCATCCAGCCCACTGGTGCAAACAGCCCTTGTGCTGAAGGTCCCACAGCCTGACAGACCCAACACCCCGAGGCCAAGCTGCCTTTCCAGGAGCTGCACCAGGTCTCTTTTTCCAGTCACCAAGGAGCGAGCAGACAGTAAATGCTATGGCAGTGGTCCCCTCTGAGGCACCACACCCACAGGGGGAACTCTTCCCATCACACTGTCACCCACCCAATAGGGACGTAGGAAGGGGGCTGCTCTGGCACCAGAACAAATCACTCCAGCCAAAAAAATCAGGCACCACCAACCCATGGTGTGGATTAAGCTCTCCAATAGTACCAATGCATTTAGTTATACCAGGACATCCATGAACAGCCTTTGCAGTTTATTTTTCAGTAATAGAAACTCCTTCAAACAGATA
>JAWWEV010000169.1:144551-178483 GCA_035583235.1 Hafferia zeledoni | reverse complement strand
CATTTAGTTATACCAGGACATCCATGAACAGCCTTTGCAGTTTATTTTTCAGTAATAGAAACTCCTTCAAACAGATAACGAAAATAGAATTTGATTAAGAAAGATTTTTAAGGTTCTGGTGGCATTTGCCTTTTTTAGATGCTTTGCATTTAATCTTATCTCCATTATCACTCAGATGTCTATTTTTAGGTTAGCAATTAAGCAAAACAAAACAAAAAAACCAAAACAAAAAGAAGAAAACAAACCTTTGTTGTTACTAATAATGAAGTACAGAGAGCCCCTCTAAGTCTGTTAGGCCTTCCACCCAGGAATGAAGCCTGGCTTTGGAGACAGAGTGATCAGATTCCTGACCTGAGCAGCACCTGTTACTAACTTTGGGGATGGTCTAAGAGGGAGGAGTACCAGCTGCAGTTCCAGGAGCCAGTTACATGGGTAACCCAGACAGACCAAAACATTTTGATCAACGGAGTATCTTTTCTCAGCCAACACTCTGGGTCCCCTCCAGCTGCACTGAACAGAGAGCACAGGCTGCCTCAGGAGAATCAAAAGATAACAAAATAGAGCAGGGTGTAAGTTATGGTGCTTTCCAAGAAAGTGTTACAATTTGTTGAACATTCTCTCATCCAACAGAGACAGCTGCTGATTGCAGATGAGTTTAAGTTTTCTTGCCAGTTCTCAAGCCATATGTAACTCTGACTAGCACCAGTCTCACCTGAACTTGTGCACAGAGTATTGCTATGCACCTAAAAACTAATTCCTGCTCCTGGTTCTTTTGACATCCATTGTCTCCTGTTGCTACCAGCACAACATTCATGGAATAATATACGGATCCCAAGTGATATTTCTCCTCCTACAGAGCATTTTTAACAAAGAAATTCAAAGACAGCCTTCTAAAAGATGCACTGAGAAGCATCTAAAATTCAAGGCAATGTTTCCACTAACCCTTGATTTATGTTATTTAATCCCTTTCAGCAAGAAGGATAAACTGCAACAAAGTCACGCTTCAGTTATCTTCAGGGCTAGTTGTTCAAGATGATTAGAACAGTAAGGTTATAAATATACATCCTATAAAGGTAAGCATCAGCAAGAAAGATGGGCAAGTGCTTTTCTCTAGGGCTTACTACTTGCTCAAATGTACAAGTCAGTATTTGTTTTCCAAATTTCAAGGCAAGTGCATCTTTGGACACAGAATTTATAGACAAAAAGAAAGCTTTGACAAACACCGCACACTGAAGAGTATGTAATTTTCTAACACTGTTTTGCTAATCTCCATCTACTTGATGCTTCAGCATTGAAGTTTTCATTAACAGTGGCAGATTTGAAGTCCTCTTGGCTGAAGGGAAGAAGAGAAAGAGAGCAGACCCCAAGTTCCAGAGCTGATTGCCACGGAACACCAGTAACACCCAGTGAGCCACTGCAGAGCCACAAACCAACACTGCAAACAGCTGCTCACCACCTGCATCTTCACAGAGACACCCTAATTAAAGAGTCCTGTCTCCATGATCCAGACTGCAGTTTGCACAGACTGTTTGCTTCCCATACTAAGTGGAGGCTTTCTGAGGGGTTGTCATCACCCTACAAAAAATCTCCTTGCAAATTTATATGGTTTTTACACAAGAAGATGCTCAGCAGCAAGAATATTGAAGTGACTCAAGCCAATGTATTAAAACAACACATACAAGAGTACATAGTTGGAGGTTCCTATTGATACAAAACCAGGTCAGCACACTAAAATTAAAGGAGAAGCTTGAGAGACTGAAGTTTCCCTGTCTCTTCTCAAGGAGAAGGAAGCATTTAGAACTGAGCCCTTTTCCTTTCTCATTTGTGCCATGAGGTAAAAACTCACCTTGCGATCCTTTGGAGCTCAGAAGCCTTTCTGGCTGTGGTGAGGTCTCTGCATTTCTGAAGGCACTGCAGACAATCAGCACAACTGAGGAACACCTGCACACACCCAGGTGAAAGAGTGTTAGCATGTCCTGGCACTCAGCCTCCCAAATCCCTCTCTCAATTTAGAGATCCCAAACACCTGTAGGAAATGAACTACGACTGCTGAAGCTTTCTATGTTAACATGAACTATGAGTGTATATTGTAACTAGAGCAGTAATTTGAAATACTAGACTATGAAAACATTATTTGAAATAACAATAAATTCTTGACTTTAAATAGTTACTCATTTATAGACACCATAAATGTGACTGATGTATTCTTTGCTAAAGAAACAGTAATACTCACTCAAAGGTCCTACATAAAATATTAAGACCTTATCCATGCTTTAAAAACCAGAAGTATTTAATTCACCTTTACCATGCAACAATCAGATAGACTGAATGAGTGTCAGACTGCCAAGATATACATGATAAAAATCCCACCATGGGTCAAGGGCTGTCAGATGGCTGATTCCTTTTCATGGCTGTATTTCCTGTTATTCTTTCAGCTGGGAAAATACATAAAAGGACATGGTCTGCACTCATCCTCTGAACTTCATCCATTTAGTCCAGCAGGAGTTTAAATTATACAAAGTTCAATTGTAACCCTGCATGGACAAAGTTCACCACCATCATCTAATTTCTTTACTTTCTTTCTCAGGTACAACAGCAGTACCTGGTAGGAATCCACAGGCTATACACACAGACCTGCTGCTGTCAAACCCCCTTGCTGGAACAGGACTACTTTTAAAAGCTGTTGACACTTACAAAGTAAATCTAAGTAAATTAAAAGCAACTGAAGTGGTGTTGCTGTGACAATATCTCTGCTTTTGTCAACTAAGTTGACCCTATACTGTTTTATTCCTTGCATCTGCAAAGATATTTTTGACATCACAAAAAGTTTAATACAAGATAAACATCATAGATTTTTACATCTGAAAAAGAAATACAGGCCAACACTTACCTATCATTTGGTTGCCATCCCTTTCTTTGAAAACCACCAGGATGCACTGGAAATTCAAATCTACTTTAGAACAGTAACACAAAAAACTTTTCAGTGAAGACAAGAGAAGTCGTGTGTCCTCCTAAAATTCAGAAACAGACCTTCAGGAAACAATGCTCAGCCTCCAAACTGAGTGTCTGCCTGCTCACTGTTCCATGTTCCCCTTGGGGCACTGCAGACCAGGATCTAACAGCTCCATCAGCCCCACTAGTCATCCCTTCCCGTGGTCAGAGAACCCTCCTCGAATACTCATGGGCTGCCATTCCCAGGAGCTCACTCCATGCTTTAGTGTGCAATTCAGCTCATAATTTTAGTGGATCCACAAGTACACTTGTAGAACAAAAACGCAACAGCAGAACCACAACCTCAGGCCCTGCAGACATTAAATTTTACAAGTAGCAGTAATAGAGTAGGACATTTTCTCTAATAGGTTATGGACAAATTTAGACATCTATCACAAGAATAATTACAAGAAATGTCTAAAAATTAATTACATCTGTATCCATCAGCATATTTATGCCAGCACTGTAACCATGTGGTATCTAAGCATCTTACAGAATTTACAACCAGAAGAGAGCATTAGTATCATCTTGTCAGGCTTGCTGAATAATACAGGTCATAAAACTGTACAGTGATTTCTGCATTAAGCTTGATGCAGCTAAAGCCCTGTCTCCCTATTAAAACACTAACAGTTTAATACTGAGCAAAGAACTATTCAACACATCCTTAAAAACTGCTTTTTGCCTTAACTGGGAAAATGCTTACCCTCCTAAGTGCAAATTTCAGCAGTTTCAGCACCCAACTGACAGATTACTACCAATACAGTTCAAACCCTTCAATAAGTTCTGTATTCACACATGCACTTGAAGGCTAAGGCTGAGCAAATGTGTTCACAAGCAAAGTGAGCAAAACAACTGTACTGCATAGTGAACAACCTGGGAAGCTCCACATACAGTTCTTCAGAAGAGAGAAGGTCCCTTCCCAAGTTTTAGTGCAAAAATAACCAATGAAAAGTTGCCCTTTCCATGGCAGCTGGAAGGATAAAGCAGTAGCTACATAAAAGCACTGGAGAGCACAATGAGCCAGCAAGAAGCGAAGATGAGCTGAAAATAAGGACCTGTCAGCTGTTACAGCTTTTAGTGCTGTGCTGAAGTGCCCATAGAGCTCAAGTGCCTCTAGAACTTGTCTTGCTCACAAGGCACCTGGCATCTTATGGGGAAATGTATCTCAAAAGAGACATATCAAATTGTACAAGAGAACAAAACTTACTACTACTTTTGGCTAGGAATCCAAAATCAGAACTGGGATTTGTATTTGTCACTGTGAAGTGATACATGCCAAGGTGCAACAAAACCAAAACACAGCTGTTATTTGTCTGGACTGCTTTCTATACTGCCAAGGAAAGCTCCTCTGTACTGTAAGTAGAGAGCACATATCCCAGAGCTCATTGTGCTTGTAAGTACCAGTGTAAATTGTGCAACTTCCCACTAAAGATCATGCAGGATATGATTTACTAAGTTTAATATAGGGATGGAAGAAACTGCTTAGTTATTGCTCTGAAAAGCAGAATCATTGGCACTTGAGGCGGTGATAGGACTGAGGAAGCAGGAACACCTGCCTTGCATGCACATGCAGAGGGACTGAGCTGGATTTCCCCTCTCAAAGGCCTCCCTCCCAGTCTGACATCTCCCTTATACAGGGCAGAACTGACTGAATCCAAAATACCTTCTGTCTGTACGTTGTCCCTTCCTTTTCACTGAGCATTTCAAGACCTCTGGATGCTGAACAACACTGCAACTCCTGATTAGAAGCTGCTTTTTCGGCTGAACAGAGAAACAAGCCCACATTTGGGGCTCTTCCACACAATTAGACTTTGGTGAGCAAGGGATCTGCAACTCCTAAACTCATGGATGATTTGCAACTTGTTCAGTGACTTCACTGCTTGCAGTTCAAAGTCACTATACTGAGATGATAAGTTTCAGCTTCTGCTGAAATGGCTGCTTTTAATGATGCCTGTTGAAGATATTGAATTTAAACCATTCAAATCCAATAGAATAGAACAAAATCCTTCCTTTTATTCAGCACTGGGAATGTTGGATAACTCCACCAAAGATGTGTTCAACGAGACTTTTTTGTTTCCAGGTTTATATACTGAGTTACAACTGAAAACTCCTCCCCAAAGTTAACCAGTATTAACAGATCTAAAGGGCTGCTCTTATCTCTGCAGCCCTGTATTTCCTGTTAACTAAACAATATTACAGCTTCAAGCCTCAACTTAGACAGGTTTTCTGATTTATTTCTTACAGGTTAGCCTCTGACTTAAACAATGTTTTGGGTTATTTCTTACAGTTCATCTTACAGCTACAGGGTTAAATTCTTCTTTGCCTAAAGCCATGCATGGTTAAGATAACTGACAAACTTGGCTACAAGATAAAATCGAAAATTAATATAAAATACAAAGTTAGACAGGTCTGATTAAAAATTAGAAACACCATAGGATTTTATGGAGAAGGGATAAAATCTTTTTTCTTGAGAGGTCTCTGAATCAACATCCACATCTGCCTGTACCTGTAGACCTGAGAAGAATGTCTGCTGCATGCTTGTTGCAGTCCCAGTAATTATGCTCTTGAGGATGATTTCACTCTACATGCTGATTAATATTATAAGGAATTCGTTGATCCCATTGAGACTATTTGGAACACAGGATATAAAGAATTACTGTTTAAATAAACACCATTTTCCAAGAATAATTAGTTGTGTCATCAGATAATGGTGAAGCACTAAAAAGTAATGACATTTTAAAATGCCCAGGATTTCCTGGAACTGACCCTGCACACCAGCCTAGTTTTTGTGGGGAAGCTTTTGATCAGTCCAAGGTGGCAGTTTATGTATTACCTGTGTGTGCAGCCATTATTGCAGCAAACAGAATCACTGACCTACCTCCAAGGTGTACTTTGTGAGGACAGTTTCCCAGCTCATGTTTCCCTGCACATGCTGAACACACATTGGTCTTCAGCTGGGGGCATAATGATAGCCCTTGTTTTCTTACAATCCAAAACAGCACTAAATTCTATAATCTATGTTCAGTTCTAGGCTTACAGAGATTTTTAACTTGTACACTCCTTGTATAGGTGTCAGCTCCCACTGGATAGACTGGAAAAACCCCATAATAATTAAGCTCAAGACAAAGAACAGGAACACTCGTGTGTTAGCAACAATTGCCAGCAGTTTATGCTGCTGTTTGAGGCCTGCAGTAGGTTCCAAACAACACATCTGTTTCTTTGCAAAGCTGAGATATTGTACTTCCCCACAGTGGCCCTAAAGCAGAACACATCACAAATTGCATAGATATTTAATCACACAGCTGATTTGTTTGCTTTACATATTTCTGTTCCTTCTCGGGCTGAGAATTGATGAGGACTGATTTGTTGTCAGATACTATCCCTTATCACCCCTGGAACTTGTGATGCACAGCTGTATTGTTAAAATAATGCTGTTATCAAATACATCCATTGCATCTCAGTGTACTTTACTGAAATCCAGCAAATTCATTTGCACTATCAATTCTGTAGATTTCTAGATCTGCATGTAGAACTGCAGGCCACATTCATTCCATGAGCTCTTCAAATACTTTGCCAACATTATGAATTTCTTCCCAAGATTCATTTAATTGACAACACAGGCAGGTTTGGGGATGGTTTCAGTGGTGCCAAGTCTGTGTGGATGCTCTCCCTACCTAGAAAAATCTCATTTATGTTCTGTTATTGCCGGTGACCTACAAAAAGAGGGGACTACCACATGAAAAAGCAGAGAAACATGAATAATTCAAACTTCAGAAGATTTGGGCACAAATCTAGTCTCACTTCAGGACACAAAATCAATGGCTTACAAGAGGAAGGGTTGCCCAGATCAGAGTCCCATTGCAGTTTCACATGCTATCAAAAAGCTGAACGTGCATACAGGACCACTGGCTCAATCTCATTGAAAAGGATGCACCAAGCACACAAGAAAACAAACAAACAAACCACCACAAAACCCCAAACAAAACCAACAAAAATCAAAACACAACAACCCAAACAAACAAGAAAAACAAAGTAAAACAAAACATTGGAATGTATTATACTAAATAGGGCAAGGCAGGAGTAACTGAGAAGGGAGAAAATTCAAGCCAGTGAAATAGTCCTAGCCTACAAAAAAAATAGATCAGGTACTGTAAATGGCATAAAAATCCCACTCCTCTCATCAGTAAAAGCAGAGACAGCAGAAAAACAAGCAAACTGACATTACTACATTGGATGTACATTTCAGTGCCATCTAGGGAAAAATCCATCCCTGTGAAAGACTGTTATATTAAAAGACTCTGCTACACTATAGTGATAAAACAACCTGGCTCAGGTTCTGCTGCCCTGGAACAACAGCAGCTCATGGACTACTCCAGGCAGCAAAAGTCTGGGATAGCTAGAGGCAAACCTTGGGGATGCAGCTCCCCCACTTCCCTGGCTTAGCCCATATTAAACCACTTCTCACCATCTCGGAGTGCCAAAATTTGACCTAAATTAGCGGCACCTCAGCACGCAACTTTTAACAGACACAGACACACAGACATCAAGATCCCAAGGAGCCATTTCTGCAGAAATAGGATTCTATCTTTCATTTTGCAGAAGTTTCACCAGGACTGCACAACTGCTCTCTACCTAAACTTTTACAGCCAAATAACACTTTGTTACCCTACAACTGCCAAGTGACTGTTAAATTCAACTGTCAGGAGTTTTCTCAGTACTGATTTATTACCAGTAATTATCCAGGTATTTGGAAAAAAACTGCAGTTTTCAAGCCCATTTTGCAATGCTGGAGCACTAATGGGCTGGGTCCTGCTGCTTTTCCTATTAAACATTAATAGGCAAAGCTGTGAGACTGGCACATCGAAGCTCTGGCAAAACACCACATGGTTGCTGGTAAAGTTGCACTCACTGTGTAAATACCCCTTGTCTTTGCCTGAAATGTAATGCTGATCTTCCTGAGAACACCTGCCCATATAAAAAGGTAGTAATTTATAAATCTCTCTGGAATGTAACAAAGTAAATTTCAGCTGCTATTAAAAGCAGCTTGCCCTGACAAAGAGTTTTACACTTACCTTTTGATATGTCTAGCACTCCACTGTCACAGGGAAAAAATAACATTTTTTTTGTTGCCATTAAAACAAAAAAACCAACCCAAAATTCTTGTAGCTTGTGAAACAAGCTGAAAACTACAGAAACACAGAGCAACTTTGATGTAGAAAAAGGGGATTTTTGATAGTTTGGTCTATAATTTAAAAATCTAAGTGATCTAACCTTCACTAGTTTTCAAACTGTATTTGGCCTTTTTTTTAATTGCAAGTTTTCAGTGAATAAATCTTAAAATATATGAAATCTTAAAAAAGGGGGAGTGGGGGAAGGAGACAGTTGGAAAAAAAGGAGGAAAAACCAGACCACATAAGAGCTGGTAGGTGTATGATTCAACATGATTGCAGATAACATTTTCCTTCATCCCTATAGTTTTGTTTGCAATCCTTTGAGCACATGAAGCACAGGCTGAAAGGGTCACTCTTGCACCAGACACCACAGGGATCATTTGACTTCATATTGCAAAACAAACTGTCTTTATCACATCAAGTTTCTTTCCAGATAAATTCTTAATTCTGGAAAAAACCAGCAGATATTCTCATTAGTCCACAGTTTCTGTGCATTTCTGTTCTGTTAGCTAGGAAAGCTAAGAAAAATTGAAAACCAGACAGAAAGGACACAAAGCATCATCTACTTTCCTAGTGCTCCATCCCCTTTTTACAGAATCATGCCTTTAACAGTAAAGATTATCAGCTCTACAAAAACAAACCTGCCTGTACTTTTTATCTATGATAGCCAACACTCTCCTGTACAATCATCAAGCCATTACCCAAGTTGATGGGAGTGAAACCACTGTGGATAAAGGCAAAAGCAGATGGTGTGCATCCCAGGGTCAGGGCAGATGGATCACCAGCCTGGGTTTGGCTGAGCCACCCCATGCCAAAGCCAGGCAGAAACCTGCAGAGCTGTTCCCCACACTGTCACTCTCAGCTTCACCCTGACCCTGTTTAAGAAGAGCAAAGGCACTGCAGGTTTCTGAGGCTTGACACTTCTTGTCCAGTCAGCCTTTCATATCCACTCCCAAACGCAAAACTTAACCTCTTGACCTAAACTCCCAGGGTAGCTATGGAGAAAGGATTCAGTGTTTGGCACCTGGACATAACATTTATAAGTCCTGTATGTGAACAGGTAAATTAATCCCTTGTTCACTGGCAGAACTGTAGCAATATCCAATCTGCATGAAAACCAAACAGGGTTTGGTTTAAGGTTTGCTTTGGGGTATGTGTGTGTGTCTTCAGGAAAATCAATTGTTTATGCATGTGTACACTCGAAAAAAAAGTCAGATGGGACATTATGGAGAAGCTGCATGAAAGAATGAAAGCTTAAACACTAGCAGTTTTTAAACTATTCTTTCTTCAGAAAATTACAGTGTTTTCCCTTTAATTTCTGAAAGAGAACATCCATCCCTTCCACACAGACATTCAGATGTCTTCCCAATTCTGCGTGGAAGCCTTGCTAGAGCTGGACAGCTGGTAAAGTTGAACCAGTTCTGTGGGATCAGAGATTTTGGAACTCTGAACTAACAACTCTCATTACTAAAACAAGGTATGGAATATAACAAAGCCAGAAATAGCAATCAAAGACATTTTTAAATCTGACATCAAAAACCTCTGGTAAGTTGCTTTATCTGCCAGTGGAGTTTTTCACCCACCATAAGCCTAAGTAGACACTAAAAATAAGGTGTTCTACTGCCTTTGTCTTAAAATATGGAATGCAAATGCTGTGCCTTAAGTGAGTTGTTAATTCTTCTCTATCAATTGAAAACTTCAGAGACAATAGTAAAAAAGTCTTCAATTCAGAGGCTAAAGTGTTGAATAATGTGGAGAACGTAAGAGGAAATGATTATTCGGTCTCTGTTCCAAAACAAGAACAAAGAGTCATGTAGTATTAGCAGGAACAAAGTTAATTCCCAAATACACAGTTCTGTGAAAGTGTTTGCAGATGTATAATGGTTCAAAAAAACTGGAAAAACCCAGCAAGGAAACTCAAAGGCTCCTGTCTGCAGTCTCTGCCCCTTATACTCAGAAAGGTCCTGAGCCCACAGCCCTGGGCTCAGAGAACCCTAAGAGGATCCCACCTGTGCCTTTCCACTTCAGGCTGGTCACAACTGCCCATGTCTGACTTGGAGAAGATATTTTACTTTCATCCTTCAAAAACCTGCTTCCAAGAAATGAGAGCTTTTCCTTCATAAAAAAACTCAAGAAGAATAGATGGACCACAGCCAAAGTTTTCCTTAACATCATTTTGATTGAAAGTCAGAGCAAAACAGGCTGAAAGCTAAGGAAGGGCTGGCAGCTGAGTGCAGCAGCCTGTCCTCACCGGAGCCGGGATCCAGGCCAGGCTCTGGGCAGACACAGGATTAGCAGACATCTCCTCATGTCAAGAGATGATAAGCAAACACTGCTCTCACCCTTCCAGACCTCTCTAAACCTTTTGACACCATTAATCAACCTGCCCACTCTCAAAGGCTCACAGGAGCCAGGGGGGATTTTCCAGAACAGGTGTAAGTCCACCACTGAAATACGCCCTATAGGACACACATTAACAAGATGCTTGTGGGCAAGTTTGTCTAACAGAACCAAAATTCAGGCAAAGAAAGAAGGCTGTAACGGAGAACAGAACACAGAATTCACCTCAGCAATACATTCTGTTTCCATGACACAAATTCACTGAGAAAAGGAGCTCTTGGACTTCCTGTTGAAATTAGACTCTCACATAACAGCAACACTTAAACCCAAGAGTGACTGTGCTGCTTGCACTAACTGAAAACACCCCCTTGGTGACCAGCAATCTGCCCTCAGCCCTGACCTCTTGGCTTCTTTTATTTAGGAATCCAACATTTTTGGCATGCACCCATCAGCCCTTTGAAAACTTCAGAAGGAACAACATATTCCTGCTCTCTACTTTGGCTTCCTACAGACCACTAGAGTAGGTTCAATTTTTATCTTTAAGGCATCCTTGTGGCCTGGTTTCTGCCTTCAAAACATCTTAGAAATTAGCCCCTCAGGCATGAAATTCTGCAAAGTATGGACAGCAGAAACATTTACCCAGGGCACCATTTCCTTTCAGGTCAGTCCTAAACTGGAACAAAAGAGCAGCCCTGTCCTTTTCAAAAAAGCTGAAAATGCATTTACCTAAAAGGACAGAAAAGGTGAACTAATAATAATAAAAATAATAATAAAACCCAAAATCTGACAAGACAGAAAGTAGTTACAATGAAAGTGAAATGACTTAGGCACAACATTTGGCACAAAACTCCAAGGAATAAGTGTATTGTGCCAAAAGCAGGGAAATAAACCATACGAAGCACAGTGTAAAAGAAAAGGAATCTCTCTACATCCCTCTCTTTGTAGTGCAGTTTTCAGGCTCATGTTGGAAGCATGAAGGTATTGTAAGGAGAAGGCAAGGTCATAAAACAGGAAGCCAAACCTAGACTATTAGAGTTATGTTCTTCAAATGGTATGTCTCATAAGGAACTATAAATCTGCCACAAATTTTATTTGTATCACTTAAAAGATATGCACAAAATTTTCCAGGTTCAACCCTATACATCATGAAAGAAAGAAGAAAAAATATGAATTCACCTTGAAAACTATTGTTAGGTTTCCTTATATTCCCCTATAAATGGGATAAATTATTTTAGGAGATTATATTTTAGTCCTTTTCTATGTCAAATATTTTCATGTCACTTTTTATTGACTGCTCTTGGCATTGACCAGCAATTGAGCACTAAAGAACTTCTGTTTCTCTGTAGACACTCAGTTTCTTTTTCCTCTGGTTGCTATTGACTCCAGACTCACTTGTGCTGGCAGACAATCTGCAATTCATAGTGCACGTTGAGCATTCTCTGAGCTCAGCTGTCTCACAGACATCAAGTTAAGGAGAAGTTAATGATATGAACAAACTCAAAAGAGCAGCAAAACATAACAAAGAATCCAGCAAAATAGTCTCTACTGTGATTTTCTCTGAGGTGAAGGAAGAGACCTGGGATGAGCAAGAAGATGGACATGAAGCAAAAATGGCAGGAATGAAGGGAGAAAGTTCTAGAACTGATTCTATTCTCAGTGTTCAAGTGATCCATGTCTATGGTAATAACGAGAAACATTGACTTAAAAACAATATTATTATTTTCTTGTGATGATATTTCAACCTTCTTGGGAAGCACACCAATAACACCATCCATGTATCAGACATTTCTTTCAGAAAGCACAGACCTCCAACACACATAGTTGCACATCCTCGAGTCTTGCTGGATGGATTTGGTTCAGTCAATTCCCCCAGCCCAACATTAATGTGTGCATCCCACATCATGCTCATTTGCACTGGGAAAAGAGTTCTGACACTGGCAGAGAAGACACACATGCTCCTGTCAGTTGGCTGACATGCTTAAATCTCACAAAAAGGGAACCTCTGCTGGTTGCACAGGCAGTTCACTTTTCAGGGCAAAACATTTTATCCCTTCACTGGAGTCCTGTTCACCTGTGAACATTCAAGTGTTCTTTGTAGCCTGTACAGCTTTTGCCTCCCAACAGCTCCATGGCCTGCAGGCAAGACAGTGAAGCAGTTCTTTATGTCATATCAGTTGATTATGGATGTTGAAACACAAGCAACTTCCATCAAGAGATTTTGCTCCGCACCATTTTTTCAGATATCAGCCCAATCCAAGTTCCAGTGATGCTGCTTTACAACCAATCCTCTTGTACTTATGCACTTTGCTACTTTTTAGTTAAGTGCTATGAAATGCCTTGTCAGGGTCCTGAAAGGAAGCATAAAGTAGGTGATTCCTGCATGGATACACAGGCTCTGCTGCAGCACTGCAGGTTCAGAGCATCTGTCCTCAGGGCAAAACCTGCTCTCCTTTGGTTCATACAATGGTGCTGCCCAGCCCACCAGCACATGACAAAATAAACTTGATTCTCAGCACTGCCCCCCAAAAACCTGCTCTTTTATTTCAAGATTGTCTGCTTTTTGCAGAGTGTATCTAATGCAGGCACCTCCACACACACTGCTGCCAAGGACCTGCTTGTGCCTCAGGAGGGAATACAGGTAGGAAAAACATGGCAACAGAAATGTAGGAGAGGGGTGTGGAGGAAGAAGAGGTGGAGAGAGTTGGGTTTATACTACAGAGAAAGACTCAAGATAAAATAATTGCTTTTTCATACAATACCTCTCTCTGAGCTCTGCTTTTTGCCAGCACTGTAACAAGAAGGGAGATGAATTTCACCCTGAGACGTCTGACAGCACGCTAATAGAGAAAGATCCAGGGCATGCTGCATTCAGATTCACACACCAGATCTGTAATCAAAAGAAAGGACTGCTCTTGCTGCAGGCTCTGAATTAATTCCCCTTTTCTGTCACTTAAATTACTGTTGTTTTTCTTAAATTGTGCATACACATGGATATTAGCTAAAACTAAATAAATAAGGACTGGCTCCAAAGGCCATTCCCGCAAGATGCCTGTCAATTGCCACAAAACAATTCGGGTTGCCAATGACTCAGACCAAAATATTCACACTGAGGACATGAGATAAGAATAAATTACCTTAGCCTTGAATAAAGAAATAGCTGACTTTTCCACTTGGGACACCTTACCTGATCTTTGCACAAGTCTGGCAAGATTGACCTGGCCTTTGAAGGTCCAGTCTGGAAGGCAGAACAGTCAGTGACCTTTCTTACTGGGAAGTATAAAGTCTAGTCCTGCAAATTACTTTTAAAACTATATAGTTGTATATAAACACACACACAAAAAATGTATTTTATCTGGGTAGCTTTTAAAATGTTGCCACTCCATTAGGCTGTAATAGCTTTGTCAAATGAGCCAAGTCTTGTGCCTCTTGGTAACAAACTTCTCTAAAGTTGGAAAACATTCTAATGAGCTAAAACACATCACATCAAAAGTTTACACAGTGCTAAATTAACATAATGTGATAAGATACAACGTGACACAACATCTTCATGAGCTTAAGCATGTCAGAAAATAAAATATCTTTCTCTCAGCTCATTCTGAATCTAATCCATATTTAATCAGTCAAATCACCAGCCAGCAACTCTGAAAGTTTGTTTAATACCACCATCACCAATTGCCTACTGTGACCCAACTAGAACTATAGAAACAAGGTTAACAGAACACCAGGACAGAGATGCTTAGGTCTTCAGAGGCTCTCCATGAGTGAACTAAAATCTTGGGTTTGAGGCTTGGCATTACTTTATCAAAAGCAGAATAAACACTTTGGTGATTATTGTGTACAACAGAAGTTAAGCTTATTTCTCTCTTTAAAAAAGCAATTTTTCTTCTGTGTAGAAGAAAATGCAGTATACAGAACCAGCACAATAATAGAACTTACAAAATCAGAAATACTGTAGGTGATGATTCTGTGGAACAAAGTATTTGAAGCCTGGCTGAACTCACTGAACACCCACAGCAAGGCCAGGATCTGAAAGATATTGCTGCAGCTGTGACTGGAATACACTTTTTGTCCACTTAAAAATATTTTTGTTAGGGTAAGATTCTCCATGGTATCCCAGCAATTCTAATTTTAACCTAAACAAATGCTGGGTAGCAGAAAGGCATCAGTATAATCCCTGCAAAAACAGTTTAAGAAAACAAAAAATATTTTGCCACTTGTTACCATCAATGTTTTTCAACGGATCTTCAAAACAGAGCACTTTTCTGGACTTTTTACATAGTCTGTCAGACCTCCACTCCACTCATCCCACCCCTATTTTTTTAAATACTTATGCTTGGCATCAAGGGGGGAAAAAATCTTTATAATCTCACTTTACCTAACATACCTAACATACGTGCACAGAGAAATACACTCACACAGTTTTTGCTTCCAAAGAAAGTTCTTTTAGATAAAACCCCCAAATTATTTCCCAAGCATCATGTGCCCTTTTTCTGAAGCACCAAGTCCTCAGCTATGTTGGACAATGCTGCCACAGCCCACTCAGTGACCAGCTCAGATCCTGCCAAAATGGACAGAACATGCCAGTTCCAGTGCTGAGGGAATGATTATCTGTAACCATAAACCAGCAACAGCCCCAAAGGGTACAGTGTATCATTTGAGAGAATTAGCACAGGATTCTTACCTTGAAATATAATCAATTTTACTGAAATTAAATTGAGTGGCAGACATATTTTCTTCTGTCTTCATAACTGTGCTTATCAGCAGTGTTAATATTAGTGCTTGTTTAACTAAAGTAGTGTGTCTTAAGGAGTGTAGCTCGAAGAACAGCAATCCCAGTAAAACCACAGAGTTCTCCATTTCAGGCATGGTCTTTTCCATGTTACTTAACCAGTATGTGGTCACTGCTTCAATCTCTCTCTAATTTAAAGAGTAAATCAAATTAGGGGGAAGAAATTTGTCCCAGCTCTATGAAGTCTGATTTATACAGAACCTAGTTTTAAAGCCTGCCTGCAAATTAAATATTATTGTTTGGAGGGAGGGAAGCTCTGGAACAAAGCAGTTCACAGTTTCTTCATTGACATGTTCTGGTTTTTTCCCCCCCGATCTCGCCTAAACCCAAATCTTCTTGTTTAATGAGAAACAATGAGAAACAATGAGCTTCATTTAGCTTTAGCAGATACATGTAGGGAAATTGCAGGGGGGTGATAAAGGGCAGGACAATCCAAGATTTTAAATGAAACAACCTGTTTTTTCAAAATGAAATACTGTATCAACTTTTCCTAGGGAATAAATAAAATGGACAATTATGTTTCATAATATTATTTTAATTGACTTCTCAGAGAAGAAGTATTGAATAACAAGTATTACCTAAATGTTTCACCCAGTAATATTTAAGACCGAAAACCTCACCTGAGGGGGAAGGAAAAGTCAATTCTATAATAAATCATTTTGGCTCTGAAAAAATAAGTTCTACCAGCAAAAGAGCTTTGCTCTGCCTTCAGTAGTGGTAAGGAGGTGGAACTCGGGGTTAAACAATTAAAGTATTACCCCAGATACAAACGCCCCAGTTCACACAGGTCTCCTGACTGCTCTCCCAGAGGAATGGCTGGGAGAGTCTGGCACAAACCAAGCTCCCTGGTTTGCCAGCTCAGGCAGCTGTTTGTCAGCCAGACCCCTCACAGTGTAACAGGAGGATGATACAAACCCTTCTTCTGTCACACAGAACCTGCCTGAGGTGGGGTTTTAATGAACACGATAGAATAGCTAAGTCTCCTAATACTGGATAAACATTAACAGAACTGAGTTGTAAATAAAGCATGTCTCTCTTTCTGACACCTCAGAGAGGTGGGTGTGTGATAGTGTCCTTCTGTTCCAAGATACAGCCTGACAATCCCCATCCACGTCCTCCCCTCTCCCACAGCTCATGGACTTGCTTTTGTTTCCCAATAGCACCAGACTGGGTACAGTTTGCCAGGTACAAAGCCCACTGGTACAGCAGGTGCTTTCTCATAGCAACAACTTCAAATCTTGCTGGAGCAAACACGGCTGGCCCCAGCCCAGCTGGGATCAGAGTGCTCTGCAACCAGCACCTTGAAAAGGTTCTCACAACTGCTCTGCACTATCACCTTCCCCAGCCTCTTTAAGAAACTGATGTTCAGGACCTACATTTGCTAAATCCATATGAAGTCTGTTGCTTTGCCACGCCTTGTTATGTGTGCCAGTTTTCTGCTGCATCCTTACAGACAGTGGGTGCCTTGCTGACAGCTGAGGGAACCCTGAGCAGACAATCTGGGAAGTTGGTAAGGACAGTGAGCTGTTTCCCCAGGGTCTGTTCTATCCAGCCTGTTCCACAGGCACACCAAGAAATACTGTAACCACAGCTGTGCCAGCATTGTCCAGGGAAGGCTCTGACCTTCCAAACTTTTAAAACAAAAGTAATGAAGAGTGTTCCAAAAAGCTGGCAAGAGATTAGATTTGCAATTACAGTCCAGAAAAAAAAAAAAAGAAAAGGCCAAAAAATTTATTCCCTTGTGCACTTCTCTCAGTTCCATAATGCCAAAGCCTCTAAGTAACAAAAGCTGAGGAATCCTTTGCCAGCTAAGCCACCATCTCGGTCTGCTGAGATGTTCAACAATTTCTGGTCTTAAATATCCAACTATGAATTCTCTTCAGCTGGTTTCCTTTTAGTTTAAATCTCTTGAGTAGAGAAGAATCATAAAAATACGTATTTCTATCTATTTCCTTTCTGTCTCCCAAATAAAATCACCTCATTTTTCCTAAATGCAGATTTATTTTTTTCAAATAAACCAATAAAAGAAAGTTTCAAGGCCAGTACAAATCACAGTTTACCTACAAGTGTGAAAGAACAAAGGGATGAAAGACACTCAGAAGACTCAACACAATTATTCCAAAATTCTGTTTCCTGAGGTAAAAGTTAGGTTTGAAGTTTGTTGTCTTTCATACTGAACTGAATTATTTGTAGTTAA
Source organism: Hafferia zeledoni (assembly GCA_035583235.1). Classification (NCBI taxonomy): domain Eukaryota; kingdom Metazoa; phylum Chordata; class Aves; order Passeriformes; family Thamnophilidae; genus Hafferia; species Hafferia zeledoni. Next base: position 160,995 of record JAWWEV010000169.1, on the reverse strand, counting down.
TAATTTCTAAGATAAGGATGACAATACTGAATTGTCCTTTTTGCATCACAAAGCCTTACTCTCAAACTGTGAAGTACACAAGAAATTGTTTTCTAAAAGAATACTCAATGATCATATGGTAATTTTTCCATTGAAATCACCTGGATAAGCAGTTGTTCCACACACAGAAATATTTGCAGGATCAAGCCCCGAACTAAAGAAAAAAAAAGTTACATACAAAGCATCCTTTAGAAATTTACTTCAGATGTAGGAAAAATAAGTTAGTTCATTTGTTGTTTTATCAAGCGTGTGAATGTTACTGCATCACATACAAGAAATAAATCATGACAACCTCCACCTACATGATCTCATTTCACATTTGCTTTTGATGACAGAAATCCAACATTCCTGCTCATAATATGTTATGCCCTGTGATGCAGTGGGAGTTCTGAACAAATAATGACAATGTGGAGCACACCCAAAGCACAACAGAGCTGACAGCCATACAGATATGGATTTGGAATGTGGAAGCTGCACTGCTTCTGGGACTAGATTTTTATCAGTGCTCCCTGAGCCTCATGTGTACAATCACCTCCCCACAAGGCATGGACAAAACCCCAGCCTCAGAAATACACCTTTCACTCTCACCAGGTGATCCTGTAAAGATAAAACTAATTCCCAGTAAAAATCTTGTCAGATATTGGAAATGCATAGTTCTCATTTCAGTGTAGCTAGAGGAGACCATTGCTTATATTTTCTACGTGGGATTTACCTCATGAAGTTGAGAGCTTTCTTCACCTCCATTTGGATTCTATATAAAGTAGATATTTTACCACTTGGAAGACCCTCAAAGTCAGTCATGCAGTTATCCTGGAGGGAAGTAGAGGGATGGACCTTCACACACACACTGCAAAGACAACAGTCATAATGTGAGAATTTAGGTTTCTTAATTTTTTACTCTGTACCTTTGCAAACAAACAAGATTTCACAACATAAACAGATGGCTTGCATATGTTACCCAGATTCTGCATATTGGGTTGCCACTCACAAGAATTTTTTCTGACCTGTTGTATCTTAATTCACTTAGAATTTAGAAAAGCTGCTCTGCTCCCAGTGGCATCTACCCAAGTTTAAGGACATTCTGAAGTCCCATTAAATTAGCACTTAAAAGCACTATTGGCTTTAATCAGTTTTGAACCATTCCAAATAGTGCTCAATTTAACCAAATGACTTTAAATTCAAATTGTGCCTTATAGAGTGCCTAAAACAGCACATTTAGTTGTCAGATCTCCAGACCTGCCCTGGACTTTATTTTATATGCATCCAAAGGTTTTAATGGAAGAACTCAGGACAGGATCTGGAAAGCTATCACTGTGCACATCCCAACATAACCCAAATCTCAGTACCTTACACAACTGCTGCACAGCACTCACTTATTGACTCTTGCCTATAATCAAGAAGAAACAGCAGCATTTCATCTTCAATTTGTAAAGATTATAGAAGGTTAATGGTCAGATTAAGCAGAGAACAATTATACCACTGTAAGAGACTTTTTCCTTATAGGTGGTATGAGTGACAGTATTTCATAAAATGTGCAAAGTATGACTCAAAACCCTGAACACCAACTTAATTTAAAGTATCTAGACGAAAAATTCAACCGACAAGTGCCACTCATCCCAACCAAATATCTTCCACACTGTTAAGCAAATGACAAGATAGTAAAGCAAAATGGAATTTAAAGTGTTTTTCCTTCCCATTCCAGTGAAGCACAACATCTGAATCCCACTTTGCTCTTTCAACACTTCTGTTAACATACCGTTGATTAGACACTCCAAATAAGTTTAATTAATTGCAAGTAATACATTCATTCACACTTTTTCTTCTTGGTTGCTGTTCATTTAGTCTTCAATACACTATACAATATGAAATTGTCAAGATATTACTTAACACATGCTATAGAGAGGAGTGCACTAGAAAAAGAGAGCTTTTCAGAACTGACTTGATCTTCATGGGAAAAAAAAAGCTGGTTGCAAGAAAATTAAATAGGGAAGGGAAAATATTTCAGAAGGATTTCAGGGGATTAAGTCTGTGTTTTACCTTTCACCACATCACGCCAAGTCCTCAGTGGACACAAATCACTGGGGCTCTACTTCAACCAACAAAGCCACTTCAGTAATTGGCCTTTTTCTCACTCCTAATCCCGCCTACAGCCTGCATAGGTGTGTTTGACTTCTTCAAGTTCAACCTTAAAAAAAAGCTCAGGAAATCCATTTGAATTTAGCTCACACTCGGGGTATTTTCGTGGATTTGTGTTTGCTCACAGGATCTCAACCTCCAAAGCTGCGAGGCTGAGGGGAAAATAAATAAATAAATAAAAAAAATTTATTTTTTAAATCTCCTTTTACAGAAACTCAGAAGACAAAGGAATAAGCTCGAACTCTTGACACATAATAGCAGTTTTTCAGACAACTTGGCTTCGAGCAAACGAAATACGCTTTTTCCTTTCCCCGTTACCAGGGCCAAGCCGCGTGAGGGACGCGGCAGCAAAGCCGAGCCGAGCCAAAGCCCAGCCCAGCCCTCAGGGCCCAAAGCTGTGCTAAACTCCTTCCCCCGCATGTTTCCCCTCAGCCAGAGCCCTGGTGGGTGCCGCGGCAGGGGCTGTCCCTGGTGGAGGTGCCGCGATCCTGCCCTGTGTCTCTGTTGGCACACCCAGTTCCCCTTCCCGTGCTAAACGAGGTGCAAAGTGGGGTAACATTGGCTTTCTAACACAAAACAAGCAACTCCGGAAACACCTGAAAACCCTGAGGGCCAGGGCTTGCCTTGAATGTTCCCTATGGCAAGACCAGAGGATGCCTTGTGAGGGCAGCTGAGTCAGATGCCTTTTGAGCTTGAAGAAATCAGCTCCATGAAGCTACTCCCTCGTTCTTTAGGGACCTCTCTTCTCTGGGTCACAGCTCAAGAAAGAGTTTGGAGAAGCCAACACGCGAAAGTTTAAGCCAGGGGAGTGCCTCGCCTCCCCTCCAGGCACAGCACAGCTGGTTTTGAACGTGTCATGGTCCCTGAGAGTGGCAAACAAAGCATAGCCCTCCCGTGTGTTGCCCTGAAGCGCAGGTGGGTGCACAGGGGGCTGCTCCTCCGTTCCAGCCCTCCCGGATCGCTGGGCTCCCACACTCCCATGGCACGGCCAGTGTTTGCAGCAACCATCCCACCCACGGCCACCAAGGCTCCAAGGAGTTTGCTCCTGAGCATCAGGAAACGCTGTGGTGTCATCAGGAATGGACGTGGCTGAGTGGCTTTTGTGACAGCCATGGAGCTGAGGAAGATGCGAAAATGTGGGGTTATGCATGGAGGGTAAACCTCATTTAAAAAGATGAGAAGCAGGAACGTCCTCATCTCTTTGAATGTATTTCACTCAGAAAGAACAGCTGGAACCACTGTGTTCTCCTCCAGTCCTGTCAATCACACTGCTGTGTGTGTTCAGGATGTGACTGATATACCCTGACACAACATATCAAAATGCCAAAAAGATTTGAAACATAGTAGTATTTTTCTCACTAAAAATGTGACAAGATCATGTTACTTTGAAGTGTCATGATCTTTGGGGGGAAAAAAAATTGTAACATTCAGAAGAACTTTTTTAACTTATGAACCAGTAATTATGAAGTTGGGCAACAGCATGAAAGTCACTATTTTTTTCATCTGATTACCTCACATCTCCAACACAGACTATGAACAAGAAAATAAATCCTCACATACTCCACATTCTTGATTATATAGTAGAAAATAGCATGAAAACAGAGTAGAAAATCTGTTGGGGAATTGAGGACCAGGACAAGTGGGATTTCTGGGAGAGAAAATGTTCTCATGCAGCCAGAAAAAACACATGAAAACATCCAAGTTATCACTTCAAAGCCACAAGAGTACTTGGGCTTTCCTAGAGGGTTAATTTACCAGCACACAGTCTGAGACTCCTGATTTGTACAAGCCACCTAACAAGGTATACTTAAACATATTGACAAGCTCAGTCTACAAAACACTGAAAATGAAACAGCTTATCAAACGTTCATACATTCACATTGATATTGAAGACCAAGAAATCAGAATTCCAGAATGAATGCTCTTCCAGTAGCTTTGTTTCTGCAGTGGGTATCTCAGACCTGCACATTTATGATTGTAATTTTTATGATTCTCATTTGAAAACAAATCAGACAAGGACCTTGGGTCCAATAACAACACATCAGCAACACGAGAAAATAGCAGTAGAAAAGCCCATAAGTATGGATGTAGGCACATTCTCCAAGGTCCTGGTCCTCAGATCCCTTCCCCCCTTTAGCTTCAGAAGAGATCCATTCACAGCTTTGTTCTTCAGCAAGGGAACCCCCAGGGCAGCTCACATTGCAGGCAGCTGGAGACACCCTTGGGAATAACAGCATTCCCCAAACACGTGGCAACACCAGCATCCCATATCCCATCCATCAGCTCCACTCACAGCCACCCCACAGCCCACTGCAATCCTCCGTGGGGTGCTCTGCCCTTCTTCCAGAGCCACCAGCAGCACTTTGCCCTCCCATGGCAGGTTAGGATGAGGCAGGAAGGGCTGCTGCCCATCAGATTTGCAGCTACCCCTGCATGAGGGTCCAGACCATCTGACACCCTGTAGATGCTTGTCAGCAATAGGACAAGGGGGCACGGGCTTAAGCTCTGCCAGGGCAAATTGAAGTTGGAGAGCAGAAAAAAATTCTTTGCGGAGAGAGTAATCAGCCATTGGAATAGCCTGCCCAGAGAGGGGGTGGATTCCCCATCCCTGGAGATTTTTCAACTGAGCTTGGCAGTGGCACTGAGTGCCATGATCTGGTAAAGGGACTGGAGTTGGCCCAAGGCTTGGACTTGATGATCTCGGAGATCTTTTCCAACCCAATCGATTCTGTGATTCTATCATTCTATGCTCTGGTTCAGTTGCTCTGCTGTGCCAGGGCTTCACCAGAGGGCACTGGCAGCAATCGGGCTTGCTTTAGCTGGCAGGAACACTTAGGTCCAGCCAGAGCATCTCAGAGTATGTGCTGCCTTTCCTTCTGCCCCAGGGAGGGCAGCTGAGCAGGTGGCTCAGCATTCCTTGTGACCCAGGGAGGGCAGCTGAGGGGTGGCTCAGCATTCCCTTTGCCCCAGGGAGGGCAGTTGAGGGGGTGGCTCAGCATTCTCTTTGCCCCAGGGAGGGCAGCTGAGGGGGTGGGTCAGCACAGGCAGCTCGCACACTCCCGGCTGAGCGTTACAGCCACTCCTCACCCGATCAGATCCGGCTTTTTCCTTCTCCGGTGTGGAAGGATGGCAGCGAATCAGCCTTTTCTGCCCTAAAAGTCAACAAACAGCACCTGTATTTATGTGTTGTAAAAACTGGGGAAGCTGGCAAGTTTCTATCCAGGAATTTTTAAGAGGCCCCAGGGAAACTAAATATCCATTTCCCACTAAGTTTCAGTCAGATTTAGACGCTTAACTCCCTTAGGTCTGTTTGAAAGTCCCAGTCCAAAACTAATGCAGCAATCAATAGCAACATAAACTGTTCAAGTGAGTTGAAATCAGTTCAGCCTTAACTATCATATATCTAAAGTTTGTATTAATAAAAATATACTTTAATCAAAGTGAGAGCATGCCTTTAGTGTTGGTATAATTCCCAGTTTCCAAAATAAAGCCCTGTAGCTATGGTTTAAACCAAGTCTACAGAGATAACAAATTACATTCTGGCAGTTTTTCCAGTCCCTTGAAATGCCAGACATACACTAAGTGAAAAAAATACTCTTTCAACTGTTTTTTATGTATTGTGAAATGTTCTGCTTTGTAATTGGTCTTCTTTTATTGGCATTATTCTAAAGCATAGAGTCAAGGTACTGTGATGCTCTGAGGATCTGCTGTAGTGCACAGTGATTATGGCTACTTTCTTCTGCTGCCATAGTTGTAAAGTTTATGATCTCTTCCCTACACCATCCTCTTCAACAGCACTTCACTTAAATCATGCACACAGTGAGAATTTAAGATTGCTGAGGCAGAAGCAGGGACAAAGTTCTACAATCATCTAAATTATCATTTGCTAAGTTGTTGCTTCCTTGCCAAAATACCTCAACAAAAAATTTGATCCAATTATTTTCTTAATAGACATATTATCAATACTCAACATAACAGTGAAAACAGTTTTTCTCAATTTTAGGCTTGCACTCACCACATAATGGCTAAAACTCTCTTTGTACCCCCTGTATTGTTGTTACTATTGGCACCCACAGTGTGGACTCCAGCAGAAGAGATGAACAGGCAATTTTGCTAATGATGCATGAAGCAAAATAAAATATATTGTCATTTTCTATAACTGCAATATATTTGCTTTTGGAGTTCTGGCTACTGAAAAAAATGTTTTGTTTTTACAGTGAATTCTAAATTACTTTTGTTTCATCAAACTTTCTACCCAAACTCCCACATAACAGGAAATAAAATATTTGTTTTACTGTTTAAATAACTGTGTTATATATTGTTGCTTCCACAGCAGTCACGTTTGCTATCACATGATCAAATCTTAATAACAATGTTTTTTCACCCAATGCAGTCCATAAAATCATGGTGGGCGTACACAATGTTTATAAGCACTTTGTCAAGTGGTGCAAATAGCCTGGGAAAGTAGATTGTGTTTTTTGGGAGAAGAAAGGGGGCTGTTGGATAATAGTTATTGCTTATCTTTATCTAATAAGGTGAAAGGTTTTAATGTTGAAAGTATTACTCTAGAAGGTCTGTTTGATATTACAAATCTTAAGGTCGGATGCTTGAGAAGAAAATGATAAAGGCTTTTGAATTCCACATAAGAAAAACGAGCATGCTGTAATAAAAGAAATAGTTTGCAAAGCCACAAGAGAGAGAAAGAGAGGATTTCATGGGCTAGATTTTCACTTTGGCTGAATATACTCAGCTCCACTGAGGTCAGTGTGGCTATGCCAGTATAGAAAAGCTGAGAACAATTGGACCCTGTAACAAAAATGTGTAAGAAATCATATTTCGTCTGGATGTTGTCTCTCTGTGCCTACTTTCAGTCAAATGTAAGATAAGGAATACATGATTATATGAGCCTTGACAGTAAAAGAAATATGACAATCAGAATTATGTTATATGGGAAAAAATATTTATAGAAAATAGTGGGAGGTGATGTTCATCAATCATTTCTGTAGGGCTCATAGTCTGTATGACTTGAAAGTTGAAAATAATTTCAAGTTACTTGGCTAGGGAAGGAACATGCTATTTTCACAAAGCAATTCAACTGGAGAACAGGGGCTACATTCACAAAATGTTTTGGGTGTTAAAAATGGAGTATTTCAAAGCTGCACGTCCAAGCATCAGGTTTTCCAGTGGAAACTGCAGCTGTGATTTGAAAATTTCCTTGGTGTAAGGTAAATAAGGCAGTAAAATTTCAGTCTCCAACAAAGTTACACTTTTTCCTGCACAGAACCCAAACCCTCAAAGGTACACATTTATTTCTTGGAGCAGCCTAGTTAGGGAATTTTTTTTTTTTTTAGGTTGGGGGGGGTTTTGGGTTTTTTGGGGGTTTTTTTGTTTTTTTTTTTTGTTTTGGTTTTTGGTTGTTTTTTTTCTTTCTATTCCCTTTCCTTAGAATGATTTTACCTTTCTACATTTCATAGAATCCCAGAATAGTTTGGATTGGAAGGGACCTTAAAGATCATCTGGTTCCAATCCTCCTGCCATGGGCAGGGACACCTTTCACTATCCTAGGTTGCTCAGAGCTCCATCCAACCTGGCTGTGGATGCTTCCAGGGGTGGGGCAGCCACAGTTTCTCTGGGCTTCCCAATATCCTCTGTCACTATTATATCCAGGTTCCAAGCTGTGTTACTACTCTGGGTTACTACCTTTTTTTAAGGCATCTGCTTTGACTGGCTCACCATTGTTATTATCATCTTATACCAGACCTACTTCCTGATGAGGAATGGCAAGATTTACTTACATAACTAGTCCTGGAATTTTGCAGAATTTTCTCAGAGGGAAGGCTCAGTTCCCTACCTTTCTATTCACCTCAACTCTCATTTTCACCCCATCAGAGAGACATTGGGAAGCTCAATTCTAAATTTAGCAAAGCTAAAGTTGAAAGTAGCTTTTAGGTAGTGAACTAGCTCTTACAGACCTCATTCTTCAGCCAATTGGCCCCTCAAATAAAACACCTGGGGCAAGCCAAAACTCTCAAACCAAACAAAACTTTGTTTCCCTCTCACCTAGGTTTCATAGTTGATAGGCTGGTGTATAAGCCCTTGCTGAAGCTTTTCTAAGGTTTAGGTGCTCAGCATGTTTCCTTTGCAGTGCAGCCTACTGTATGTTTAGGTGTTTTCCCCTCCACTCCCAAACAGAAAGAGATTTTCCTCCTCTCTTGCACTGTCATTCATAGTGATGAAACCAAGTGGGGATTTTGCTTCTACAAAATTTGATTTAAACTGGTCAAGTAATTCCAGCAATTCATAAGGGGAGAGAGAGGGAATGTGTGCCCACAGTGTGAAAAGATACACCCCTTCTCCACAGGAAAACCACACCAACAGTAAACCTGTAAAGATATCCTGAAGAAAAAAATTTTTGCAGGCCCTTTTTCCTCAGGCTCTTTATAGTTCTGTTTCTTCTTTGGGTGACCATTTGACCTTTTTTCCCTTACTTTTTTGGCATCTGCTATTTTTACCTCTCTGTCTGTTCTCCCCTCTTTTCATTTCTCCTCTCTCTCTTTTCCCTGGATCAAAGTGGAAGGAAGGACATTTGAGCACCACTAATTTGTGGACCTAAGGGCATATATATCACATTGTGACAGACATCCCAAGGAACCAAACACTTCAGCTGCTCCCAGGACTGGCTGCTGGCACTGGCACACAGCAGACAAGTGCTGGAGTTTCCAAAAGCTCATTGTCCTGCTGGGAATGCTGACAATCTGTCAAGCAGAGCCCTCGCTCACAGGCACGTGGCACTGAGGCAGGACAGGTTTTGCCAGCCCAGAGAGGTCAAGAAAGTGGTTTAAACTTTCTGCCTTGGCTTTTATCAGGTTTAATTTTGTGTCTATTGGAAAACTGAACAAAACTATAATAAATTAGTATCTTTTGTTAGGAGGAAAATTGTACTTGCTCAAAATGTAATTAAAAATTTCCTTCTTGCAATTTAAAAACTATTTTCAGTCGAAAACAGTACTGGAATTCTTACTATCCTAACCCTAAGGGTTAGGCTTAATTTAGTAAGTTCAGCCTCCTACATTTGCAACATACATCCCCAGCATTGTCACTTTGTTTTTAGATGGCCAGAGCTAGTAGCTTTTTATATTTTAATTGTTCATATCTGTTCCATATTCCTATAATCTTTAGAAATCTACAGCAACTCAGGATAAACCCACCTAAGGAAGTCAATGGAATTCTGGCAGGTGCAAAACAGGGCAGGATCTGGCTCCTTGTTCTCATGATGGAGTGTTCCATCAGCAAGAGAAATTGCTGTCTAGCTTTGGCAAGATCACTTGGATGCTCCTGCATATATAATATTCCCTTTAAGATGACTGCAGTTCAAGAACCTTCATGAAAGATTGCTTTAATTAATAAAACCACTCACACAGGTGGCTATAGCATCTCCTCAAAGAGAAATGTAAAATTCAGTTCAAGTCATTTGCTGAAAACAACTTAAGTAGAAGCTTTCCTGTATTTCAGATTTTTACACTAACTTGCCACAGAGCTCTCTTACAAGGAGAGAACGGCACCAGAAGGGCAAGTTTCAAGAATGTGCAGAATCAAAGCATAGCTGACATTGGAAGGCACCTCAGGAGATTGGCACATCCAGGCACCCAGCTCAAAGCAAGATGCTCAGGGCCACTAAGCAAGATGGGCCTTCAGGGTGAGCTCAGTGACTCATGTTCCAAAATGTAGTTCTAAAACTTTAAAATGTTCATGTATCCCATAAAATACTGGTTTCTGAATTTTACTACTGACACTTTATGTTTACATCTTAATTGAACCTCTGTGGCACCAGTTACTGATGATCTTTAGCGTAACTGTGAGTAAATAACATCTTTTATCTTGGTAAAAAAGAGCAATTACCTATTTTTGGAGGAGTGATTCATTGCTAAATGGGTTTAGTCTGTATAGACAACATTCTGATGAGAATCTTTATGTATGGACTCCTATTAAACTGTATTTGAGAAATAAATCTAAGCTTTCCAAAAAACAATCATAAATATATACATAAATTATTCCCTGTAAAACAGAAGAGCTGCACTTTTAACATTCCCCCAAACAACTCTCTCTGAGTCAGAATCAAGAAAGATTGGTAGAGTTTGCCCTTGTTCCATATATCTGTGCTTTACTTTCTGAACAATAGGAAAGGCTGGAGTATTTCAAAGAACACCTTTCCTGGGGCTGTAGCAGCCCCAAAAGGCAGCGAATTTCCAGTTCCAGGCAGTTCTGATGAGCAGAGTCTGATCCACCAAATACCACTGCAATGACCAGAGTGGAGGTGCAGGATTTAAGGTTGCCATAAAAAGCTGGATGCATACCTTACCTTGAAATATGATTTTATTTGCAGAGATACAGCTCAGGAATAGCTTTTTATAGTGCCACAGATAAACCCAGGCCTGCTCAGCCCTGCCTGCCCCTCCTGCACAGGGAGCTCTGGTTGTGGGTGTGTAACCAGAGCCTGCAAACCAGACCTGACACTGATCTGACTTCACACTGCAGGAATGCCTGACAAGCATAATAAATAAATCAGAACACATTAATTCCTTTTCCAAATCTCCTAAAATCCATGGAACCTATTCCTGAGTGAGTTGGGTTCCTCTAGCCAGAAACAAACAAACAGCAGCCAGGACTTCCCACCAGCCATTTGCAGCCTCCCTAATTGCAAATGTGTACAAGATCTAATTAGGAGTATGTGAAACTTGTGCTTCATTGTGTAAATAATCTTTAGAAAACTTTGTAAAAAATCTGCAGGCACTGTGCACACTTCCCAAAAACTCATCTGGCAGAATAACAACATGGATTAACACTTAGAAGGTCTTAAATATACCTGGAAAGATTAAGCATTCAGCCTTGGGATCGTGCCAAGTGCCACCAAAAATCAGGAGTATTTAAAATTCTCCAGTCAGAAATGGAGGGTATTAGTACAGAGTGTGCACATGTATGTGCATATAGAAATTATATTTGACAGTATCACTTGTTAGTAATACATTTCAGCCCCTCTGTCAGCTTTGCTCTTACACAGAGTTCCTTGGGGCACAGACTCTCCTCAGCAGGCTCATGAAAAGCTCTCCACAAAAACTGGAGCCTGTAGAACAGCCATCTATGTGATGTGATGATGGACATTAATCCAATGCTGCTACTACAGGACTTGCAGTGCTGAATTCATGCTCTTCATAAAGTATTTATCATTAAATAACATCATTTCTTATAGTAGCACAATGAAATAAGATATAGAAATCTAATACCATCCTACTAAAATTTATTAGAGTGCTGATATTGGTTTATGATTAAAATTTAACATCACTCAATATCTTGGCATTATTCATATTATTTTCCAATCTAGCAATCACAGGAAGATTTTACAATCCACCCAGACAGAGGATTTATAGCAGGCAGTGGAGAACATTGGTTAAAAATATCTTTTAAAATATTTCAGATGTAGTTCTCCAATACAACAGGTTTTAATTTCTTATTCATCTGTTTGTTAATTCTTTCTAGATTAAGAAAACTTGATCTTAGAGACAGCTCCATACTAGTGCTCTCCCAGAATGGTTTCCTTCCAAATTGCTAATACTTCTTCAGACTGATAGGTCAGAATTCTTATCATAATGCAGTGAAGAGAAAAAAAATTTCAAAACCTTCTTTCCCTTCTCTACATAAAGACAGGTATCTACTATAATGGAAATTTTCAGCTCAGTGTAGGGATAATTGTTGGCACGTGTTTTTGCCATGAAATATATTCTTCATCTTCTTGAGGGGCTTTATAATTTTATTTCATCTCTCTGGACCTCACAATTCAGCTTCTTCTTCTGCCCTAATAAATTTTATTTTTTAACATATTTTTCTATCACTGAGTGAGGAAATGTCAGCCTCAGGAGCTCTCATATTTTGAGAGTCCAGAAGTCAGATGGTCTCTTTATCTCATTGATGTGTTTCTTTTTCATCTGAGATAAAGAAAAAAGAACTTTCCTTTTTCTTTTCCTCAGCCTTAAAACTTACTTCTTAAACTATTGCTTTTTGGTGGGGGTTGGTTTGGGTTGGGTTGGGGTTTTTTGAGAAGGATCTTTGGTAACATTCTAATCTCAGAAAGGATCTTTATAAGCTTTTTTTTTTCATATTTAGGCATATTTGCCTGCTCCTTCTGGCCATAACAGGCCTTTGTGCTCCATCAGTAGGGACCAGATTTACCCTACAGAAGTAGTGGATTCACACTCCGTCTCACCACCTGAGAACCTGGCCCAAGGTCATAAATTTGTAGTTACTTTGAGTTAAAGATGCTTCTAAAATTATTCACTTGAAAGTTTCAGCATAGAAAAGCTTTTTATCTTTGTTTTTATTAGATGTCAGCAATTATGAAATTCATGTCTTCTATCCCCTTAAGTGACCTAATTAGTAGCAAGCAGTATTAGATAGCAAAGTACTCTTTATCTCAGCAAATCAGGATCCTCCTAATTCTCTCCTTTCCCCAGATCCATCATCCCTCATAACTTCCCATGGAGAAGGTTGGTGTCCAGTGCTGTGAGGAGACATGCAGACAGAAAGAGGGAAGGTAGCCTGATGTTGCAGTTCAGAGGCACCACTTCCTTCTGCATCTCCACATGACTCTCCTGGGTCATTATATGTCACTGTATGAATCTATATTGTCTGTCTTGGGTCTCCCCAGACTCTGCCTATGAGTTCAAAAACAAACTGTTCCAGAAATCATTTGCTTCTGAGAAAAGTTATTCTTAAAATTTTGTTGAAAAACTTCATCTTCTCCTCTGTATTAATTTACTGAATAAGCTCCTGAAAGTGAGGACTATGGAAACTCCCTGAAAACCTAGTTTCAAGCATTATCATGAAATTACAGAACCATGAAATAATTTGAATTTGAAAGGGAAGCCAGAAGAGCTCTAGTCCAACCTCCTGCTCAAGGAAGGGTCAGCTGAGGGGTCAGACCAGTTTGCTCAGGGCTTTATTCAGTTCCATCACAGAAACTTTCAAGGATGGAGACTGCACAACCTCTCTGCTCCCCAGCCAGGCAGCCCCAGCCTGCATCATTGCTCTGGGTTCCCCTTTCCCAGCTGTGGGACCTTGTTCTGGTTCCCTTGTGTGCCCTCGTGCTTCTCATTTGGAAACATGATGCCCCTGCCCTCTCTGACCTGCTCCAGGTCACTGACAGAGATGCTGAACAGGTCAGGTGCTGCAGGTGCCCCTGTGGCACCTTTGTCACGTCCCTCTGAGCAGAGCATGTCCCACTAACAACTACCCTGTGAGCCTGGCCCTGCAATCAGTTGTGCACCACTCAGCCTGGAACAGCCTAGCTCAGGTAGAGCAATACTGTGGGAGACTGTGGCAAGCCTTGCTGTTGTCTTTACAAAATGATTGTATTAATCAATTACTCCTTTTGGAAAAATACAGCCTATGTTTCACAGTTAACTTTACAAAATTATCTTTTCACTGTGCTGTTTGCAATTCTACCCTGCTTTTAGTTGTTTCAATAAACTGTAGACCTAATTTTGGTATCAGACCACCTCTGTGCTGGAGCAACACCAGTGGCTGTCACAAAATCTCTTAGTGCAAGTGACATCAATGCCAAGCTCTAACCCTTTCCCAGGTAGGTGACTTGGGGTAGCAGCAGTTTATCATTGCTTCTTTCCAGGCTTGTGGTAAAATTAAAATATTCTGATGAGACTTGGGGTTGGGTATATGTGTGTTTCATTGAATTAAAAGTTTTGAGCAAGACACTAGAGTGCTTCTGATCTGACATGTGCAAATCAGAAGAGATGACAGCTCTGACTGCTGAGCAGTCCTACGGCACTTGCCATTGCTCTCCTTGCTCTGTTTCCATATTGTCAGTGTAATCAAACCCAACTGTTTCAATTAGCCCTTTAGAGTAAAGCCATGTCAGTGTCTTGCATAAATACACTGATCCCTACAGCAATATGCAAAATGTCTCTTTTCACATCTCACAGCTCCTGTGCTGAGTTCTGCAGCACTGTAATTAAGTCTGAGTAGACTTACAGAGTTACTCTGATGGTTATGTATAAGTACATGTCCCTCATAGCTATTTGTTCAAGGCATTCTTCCTATCATTTAACTTGCTTCAATTATGCAGATTGTATTTTGCCTACTGATGTTTTTGCATGGTAATTTTATAAAAGTAAACGTGACCTACAGGATTTTCAATATTGTTAACTTAAGATCTAAAGAGATGTGACATACAACTTTGTTTCTTTCCACTACTTTTTAAACTCAACTGCTACTACAATTACTCCCTACACTTTAAACTTACTTCATTTGTACTTCAATTATACTAGACACAGAGGATAATGAGGAAGTAGATGAAGTTTAAAGAAACTTTTTTTATATATTTTGATATAACCAACCTAGAAGTTTTGAAAATTAAAGTCTTAGAATGGTCTTTACACAAAAAAAATTATTATTAGATTAAAGCATATTTCTTGCCTTAGTCACAGTCAGCAGATTTACCAAATTATCTGTCTTTACACTTCATGAACTCTGCTTATATACAATGTAAAGTTGTTAGAGTCAAGAAATGTTTAGCTAAAACTTGACAACTTAGCTCAAAGGTATGTTTCTTGTCAGGTTTTGCTTACTTGAAACTACTTCCCCCACCCAGCATTCATCGTCCAGATGTAAACAAATCCTGAAAATAAAACAAGCATTGTCCAAAACAACATGCAGGTTTTACAACTATAAATTCTCACCTTCAGTCCCACTGTGGTGTTAGGAGTCTTTAATTTCCTTTGGGCCTGGATTCAGCAAACCACCTAAACCCCTGAAAGCAACTCTGATACATATTGTCGACTTGTTTCCTGCTGTAATCCTGGATTTAGGATGTTCTTTAGGTGCAAACTGAGGCAAAGCATCTCCAGCACCTCATTATGCCCAAACTGCCCAAGAGTTTGCAGTGAGGGAGAAGCTCAGTTACACATTTCTATGTGTAAGACACAACGTTTGTGAGCAGAATGGGATTTTTAAGAAGCCACGGTATGTCAGGAAGCAGTGGGAATGTGCATCACTTATGAGGGCTTGATCAAGAGATCAAGGACTACATTGACTCACGTGAAAATCCAGGAGCTTATCACCTGTAGAGCTTCCAGAGAGGAGAAGACAGAAGGTGGCCTGCAGACTGCTGGCATGGTGGCAATGCAGGGCAGATTCCAAAGGCAATAAAGTGACAAGGACTTCCTCTGGGGGAACAGCACACTGACCTGTGTGGCACATCAGAACAAACACCTTCACTGTGTGGAAGTGGAGCACTAAAATTTGTGTGACAGTTGATAGAAAGGCTGGCCAGTGCTCTGAGGTAGATCCATCTAGACCTCCTCCAGAGGATACTCTCCCAAAAGCACTTGAAAGACTCTTAAATGCTAAAAAGCCTGACTTTGTGTGAATAAAACCTGGCATGTTTTGCTATTAATAAACTCAGCACCTTTGTGAGCAGCAGCACAGCCTTGTCACAGACCTCTCCAGGCAGGAAGCCTGCCCAGCTCAGTGCCCGCCCTGGCAGGAGATCCATGCCCCTGGGTTCCTGCTGGACCTCACCTGCCTGCCAAGCCTTGCTGGTCCCCTACCACACCCACTATCCACTGCTCCAGTGGTCCCATCTCACCCCAGCTCCTTAGAAGAACACAGCATACCTTGTGAAGAAGAACACATGTGAAATGCAAGCACCATCTGCCAAATCTGTTAATTGGTTTTTTTCCAATTAAGGAGTTATTGCTGAGTTGAATAATTTCACAAGCCAAAAGAACAAAAAAGAACATTAATGAGATTGCAGAGGGAGCAGGGGAAGGCATGACAAATTTCTGACACCAAGACTTGCTGGACATTGCCTTGGTCTCTGAGGGCCCATGTCACTGAGTTGGACACCAAAGAGACAGAGGTTACATAGACACTGATGTTCATTCAAAGAGAAGCCAAACATTCATTAGAAGATTTTAGTCTCCAATGCCTCGTTAATACATAGATGAGTCACCTACAACAGGGGAAGAAGTTAAAATTAAGTGAAATTAAGAAACAGATGCATGAAGAAATTGACCCTGCTGGAACAGGTCCAGAGAAGAGCAACAAGGCTGGAGAAGGGACTGGAGCACAAGTGCTGTGGGGAGAGGCTGAGGGAGCTGCGGGTGTTTAGCCTGGAGAAGAGAAGGCTCAGAGGTGACCTCAGCACTGTCTGGAACTCCCTGAAGGGAAGTTCTGGCCAGGTGGGGGTTGGTCTCTTCTC
>JAWWEV010000169.1:108076-126687 GCA_035583235.1 Hafferia zeledoni | reverse complement strand
ATTGCCTCTCACTAGCTGGGTACAGAAAGAGTAGCCTTGTGTAGTCTCCTCAGTCAGGCTGTTCTCATCCTATTGCCCCTCACTAGCTGGGTACAGAAAGAGTAGCCTTATGCGGCCTCCCCAGTCAGGCTGCTCTCAGCACTCAATGCCACCTCGTTATATATATGAGGCCTCAGTGCCAGAGGTCAGTAAGGAGACAGAGTCAATATGTAGGAATCCTGCTGGATCAGTCCTGAGCCTCCCTGATATATGTCACTTTGGGATTCAAGTCAAGAGAGAAGTTTTTCCTACAGTGCTGCTAAATTGCTGCCATGCATTACCCCACTAAACCTGCTGAACTCTCCGGTGCAGTTGCATTTAAAGACAGCAGAAAATTCACCTATTAATAAGAATGCTTGCCATGACCTGGTGTCCTCTGCAGATGTGAGGAATCTGCCTGGCATTCTTCACTGCCTTTAAAAGCCCATTGCTATTTCTTCTTGACTTTTCTGCACAAGCCCTTTCTTTAACCTCTTGGCAACTACACAGGCAAGCACTTTGCACATCCAAGTGACAGTCAAGAACTAGATACTTACTCATCTCATATAGCACTTGCATGTTTTACTAAGCCTCATGTAACAGCCTTTCTAACTCCCAAGTGGAGGTACTCTACTAATGAAGGCTTCAATACAGTCCTGATAGAAAGCAGAACACACCAAGGAAGTGGCAGGTAGTAATGAAATACAGTGCAGACAACCCTGAGTTAGTGTGACATGAGCCAGGAAGTTCACTCAAGCCAAGTGCAGCAGCATCTGCTCAGCAGGAACACAACAGGACAACTCTGAATCCAGCCTGGCTCCCTGTTTCTCCCCTTGCAGTAGGCAAATACAAGAGTTCATCAGGGCAGGAGCCTTGGTCAGAGTGAGGCCAAGGGGTGCTGCAGCATTGGTGCAGGCTGGGCTGCGGTTACAGAGATGACACCTACTTTGGCTTCCCTCAGCACAGCACCTCTCCACCCAGAGACTGGCACACACTGTCACTCATAGCCAGGGCAGCTCCTGGAGTTTCAGGGTAGCAAGGCAGACAGGTATGTTTCTGCTATGCCCCATGGATGCCATGAAGATGATCACTACATGTGCATTTGCCTAGAGTTCAAAGTAGGAGTAAGGGATGCCACTGTTATTTGCTAGATGGAAAGCTGTGACTCTGTGTTATCTTAATATGCCTGACACATGCCTCCAGCCCCCAAGGGACACAGAAATTGCATACAGGGGAAAAAAGCAACACAAATGTATGTCATGATGACTTGATGTTGCCTTTTGCCTAGAGCAATCTGATATAATTAGCCATCTCACAAGTAAAACCTTTATATTGTATTCTTCCACCAATTTAAAATAAAAACTGTACATTAGCATGGGTAGCTTGTCATTTTAATACACTTTGATGTTTGCAAGCTTTGAAATATCATGTTCAAATTTGTATGCAAATCTGTGTTTCCAATTAGATACTCATTAGTTCTTCTGGAACTTCATCCTAATATTCACAAAACGTTTATAGCTTCCTCTGTTGTTTTCCTGAATTGCTTTAGAATGAAACCCAGTATATAAAAAACAAATGAGGAAATCCATTAACACTCAGTAACTTTCTTAAACATCACATTTAATTTCTAAGGATGTCATAATTTGTCACTGCAAAAAAGTTCAAGTATCTGTGCAGACCCCATCTGATGGCACATTAAAAATCATAGGCAAGTGGTCTGTGTCTATAGCCTGTCAGTCTCCAGAAATGCCCACCTCCCTTATCTACTCACCTGAAAAGCCAGTTGCCTTTAGCACTGTCTTTAATGAATGTTTTGGTGCATATAAAATACTAGTTCACATCCTTATAAGGAGTGAAATTGGGATTACTGTCTAGACTTCAGTGGTACAAGGTAAATTTACAGTAGTTATGAATCTGATTAAGTTTTGTTTAGTTATTGACCTCCAATAAAAACATGAATAACACTTTTAACTCAACTGAAGTAGCAGCCACACTGTTAAAAATACTCAAACCCCACTGCCAGAATGTTCAACTTTTGGATGAAACCTCAAGCTCATTAGTGCATAAAATGCATGACACATAGCACGAGAGGAGAGAGGAGCTGGAAGGCAGCAGGAGGTCATCTGGTCCCTGTCACCACCCTGCCCAGGAGTGATGGCATGGAAATGCTCCCAGACAGATGCTGCTCTAACCTGTTCCCACAGATATCCCTTCTTGGAGACTTTACAATTCCCCCAAGCTATCTGTTACTAACAGATTTTTCCTAATGTCTACTTATAAACATTATTTCTCTACATGACCTCTCAGAGCCTGAAAGTGCTAAACATGGCAAAGGAAATCCCCAACTGATAATGTGGTAGTGTCCTGATTAAGAGGAAAACATTTGCAAGGCAGCCACTATAAATAATGAGCAATTAATACTGAAACTGTGCTGTACCTGTATATGGAGGAGAAACTTGGCAATGCAAGTCTGAGAAGCACCATTTTCCCTGATTCTGCATTCCAAGTGAGTACAATCCCACTGGGCTCCATAGAAACGTCGACTTTCTCAGCCTTTCTTCCTCTCTGCATTTGGGATAAAACTTGCAGTCAGTAAAACAGCAAAGAAACAACAAAGATAGAGGCCAAGCCCATCACAATAAAAGCTGGTCAAGTTTCATACCTGTGACATGGTTTTGATGTCATATAAGCAAACAAAACACAGGCTCATACGTCACTATTCCTGTTTGCAGCCTTGAACACAGGACAAACTTTCCAGTACTAATAAACCTACATCAATATGTTAAGGGAGTTTTAATGACTTTAAATTACGCAGATCTTCTTAATTAAACTTTTTCCATTAAGAAGCAAATCTGTGCATGAACCAGCTCAATTCATTCCAGCATGCCAGCAGCATACAGGATGGGCTTTATAGAAACAGAGCAATGCAGCTCTGCATCTTGCTCCAGCAGAGCTGGTTCTCTTCCTGCAGGCACTCCATGGTAATTCCAGTTCAGGGATAACTCAGACAGTATTTGTAGCATTCTCTCACACTCTGACATTTGAAATGTGCCAGGCTCAGCAGAAATCTAAGAGTTAATTTTGCAGGTCTTTAAAAATAAGATATTGAGTATTTTTCCTTTGCTCTGAAAGCAGCATCTTACAGCAAGTAATTGCCTAGAAGAGTGGGAACACAGTGACAGTCCATGGGACTATTTTCTGAAATCAGAAACAGAAATATTTATCAACAGTGACTTTAAAATAGAAGACATAGAATAATTTTAAAGTCTTTCTGGATTCTTCTTCGACTGTAGGGTTGTTTCTTCCCCAGTCCATATTTCTTTAGGGCTTGGAGACAAGACTGGCTTGTGGGACTACATCCCTTTTCCTCTGCTGGGAGTCAGCTCCCAGGGAAGAGTTTGGACAGGCAGAGGGAGCATGTTCTGAATTCCCTGTAAATACAGGCAGATGCCTGCACAGCAAAAACATCACTGGAGCTGGTTCAAAGACTCCCCCTTCTCCCGGTCTGGAGCAGAGGTGAGGAGAGGCCAGGCCCCAGGTCCTCACCCAGTCTGTTCTACCATACATTTTCCTTTGTTTCAGACAGAATTTCTCACAACAGAAAATATTTATAACTTGTCATATCAAAGATGTTTTAATATTTGAAGACACAATCTGAGTAATTTTGATATATCAATAATATCCATGCCAGCCTTCTATCAGAGTTATAAAGTCAATTATTTTATTAAAAGACATATGGTTGTTACTAATGATAGTCTAATAGCTTTACTGGAAATAGAGCCAAATGATCACACGGATTACAGCTTGTGCTGACAGCATTTTACATTCCAACTTCCTCAAAAATTGCCCTTGGAAATGGAAAGGGTGTTTAACAAGCAGGCTGGGAATTCTAGAGCTTGGAGTCCTTCCACACATCCTGGGTAACTACAAGAAAGCAATTTTGGACAAGGTCCCCCAAGGCTGCCTGCACCCAAGTCCTGCATGGGAAAATCCACATAAGTTCTCATCTGCAACTTTATGTACAAAATCATTCAAGCTAAATAAAAGGGGACCCCAGTATCAAACCAAATTTATAAGGTATTCACCAGTGAATTCATCAGATCATCTAATAAGGAGTTATCCTGGAGAAAAGAGGGAAGTTTTGTGTATGCTTGACTATATTAACACAAGATACAGACACCAAAGGGGCAGAGGGGTAACAAATACTAAGTGAAGTCAGAAGGAAGGGAAGATCCTTGAATAAATGTTCATTAAAAAATTAAAGACTTACGGACCAATGTCAAAGAGCTAACACACCACTGACAAAGAACTGGTGTTCTGTAATAATGACAGTGCTATAGTATGCCAATGGTAACTGTACAGCAAGCTATAAATGCTAAATTTAAATTTAAGTTCATTAGGCATCCCCAGCAATTCTGGTAAATCTCCAGACCTCAGAATTGTGTGCAGGTGCATTACCACTCCTTTTCCAAAGAACAGAATTTACAAATAATTCATGTTTCAGATAAATGGAGAATGTTAGATATCTACCATCTCAGGGGGCAAGTCTGACAGGTTGTCAAGTTCTTTAAGTACATCCCATGAATAACGAACAACCTGTCCACAGTTATCAAGCAGTAGGAGCAATACACCTCAAGAAATTAGGTTAGAGCTATCTTGGCTAGTAGCAAAATTATGACAGCAACAGGACTGCTCCAGGTAAAACAGGCACTCCTGTCGGGGTACACTCCCTGTGATCACCAAGAATTTCATCAGGGATTCTTTTTGAGAGGGGTGGCTTATTTGAGAAAAGCAGAACTCTAAAATATGTACTGTGACATTATTCTTACTATAAAAGCATAAGTTCTGTGGGGTGGTGCTTACAGTGAGGGTTTTTCTGATTATATCCAGGTCACAGAAATCATTTAGGCTGGAAGAGACAATCCCAACTCTCACAGCCTCTCCTCACCTGATCAATGCTCCAATCTCTTTGTTCCCCCTTTTTTTGGATTCTTTCCAGAATGCCAATGAGTCTCCTGCCTTGGGGAGCTCAGCACAGAATGCAGCACCCAGACCTGAGCTCAGCGAGGCTCAGGAGAGGGGAAGGGTCCCCTCCCACAACCTGCTGCCTTCCTAATGCAGCACAGGAGGCTCTTGGGCCTCTGTGCTGCAAGGGCCCATTGCTGGCTCATGGGCAGCTTGGTGTCCACCACAGGTTGTTCCCTGCAAAGCCATTTCCCAGCCATTTTCCCTTTGCTGAACTGCACTGCATTCTACCCAAACAGGGAACCAAGGAGCAAAACACCAACGGGGCACTTGGGACTGGGATGGCACATGAGAGCTCACTGGCATCTCTCAGGCCAGAAAGAAACAGAGGACATAAATTAGCACTTCAAAACAACAGCCACCTGTGATTAGAACTGCAGCTGCCAACAGGGCATAGAAGTTTCTTTGCAATAGGTTTGAGCTCACATAATCCAGCATTGTCTGATTTTCTTATCTTGAAGTTATTTCCTAGCTGTATGCTTATGTTGCTAAATGAAGCCAAGAAAAGTTCGTCTATTCATTATGGATTAATGCAGGGAAAATCCAAAGTATTTTTTCTGCAGGATTATCTAACATGTACATGGTTCAGATGAGAATTGGTGTCGACAGTGCAACATATATATCTCTTCCTTAGTGAAAAGAATTTGGTCAGTAGAGTTAAAATAGCATCCAATTGTATAACCTGTCCCACAGGAGAGAACATTGCTCAGGATTCTCTTTTATGCCTTTTAGCTCTAAACACAGCCAGGGCACACAAAATCAGGTGTAGGAGAAGGGGGTACTCAGAACCAAGGCATGAGTGACATTCCCCACCAAGAACTCCACATACCTTTGTTGCTCTCTAATGTTCCCATTCTCACTCATGCATAGATCTTATATCATCATAACCTTCTGGAAGATTGATTTATCTGTCCTCTGGAAGTTGCTTACTTGTCAGAATCTTGGCAGATAATCTGCTACTAACCTTGTCTGTAAAGTTATGGTGTCATTCACACACTGAGCTACAATTTTCCGTACTTACATAATAAAGAGTAGGGAGGTACATCCTTCCTGCTGCAGGTATGACTTGAGTGATATGCCCACTCATAAAACTGGACAAAACTGTTCCAGTAAAGGAATAATACTGCCAAACCTTCATCAAAACATCAACCCCAAGGTCAAAAATACTCTGACGATAGTCTAGAAACATTTATCATGTCCCTCCTCGTGCCTTTAACTGGTTCACAGTGATTTGAGGCTTCTCCCCAAAGTCAGCGAGTTCTCCCAGCTGAACCTCAACCTCCTCCTCTGAGCATGCTGTGGGTTTCCTTTTTTTTGAGCTGTTGAAGGAATGAGTGAGTGAATCCCACAGCAATGAGGTTACTAGAGCCATTTCCCTACGCTTGATTGGTCTTTTCTCTCAGTTCCATTAAGAGCATTTCTCTTCCTTTGTAAATGATCTGCCAGCCTGGAGCCTCTCCTGGATGTCAGCAGACATCCACAGCCACTCCTGCTTTCCATGGCACTGATTCATGAAGCCCTTATTGGGACAGACTTAATCTATCACAGGAATTGTTTTTTCCTCTCAGAACCCAGCACAGCAGATGTGATAAAGCACCTGTATAATGGGCTTTCCATGCTGCTGCTGCCTGAGGATGTGGTTTACCACACTGGGTGTGAATTATGGCTTACATTCGGAGCTTAAGTAAGCCTAGGCAGGGGGAATCAATTACAAAAGTGAATCGTGGAGATGACAAACACGTGGAATACAGTGGCTCAAGCTCTTGCTGAAAGAAATTAATTGTTTTTTGACAGCAGAAAGCAGAAGATAAAGCTTGTGTTAGATTGTCCAAAGCAAATAACCCAGTATAGTAAAACACTGAGGTGGACACCAGGTGCCTTTTAGAAGAAACTGGCTTGTAATTATTGTTTCCTTTCCTACCTTGTCAGGTAGGTCTGGGAATAGTTGCTTCTGGGTTTGTCCAGCTGCATTCCTTTATTTAGTCTCCAAGCCACTTTGCCCATGTGAAAATTCAAGGACAAAATTTGACCCTGTATTAGACATTGGAGTCTTTAGCCAAAGATTAAATGTGTGCCACTTAAAATATGAATGTGCTACTTAAAATATTTTAATATTCCAAGATTCAACAGCAAACTAAATTTTTAACATTCAATTGAATATATAAATTTAACATCAACAAATTGTTTATTTCATCAATTTGCCCTCAAGCTGTACTCTTGGTAAGTAGAGCTTTTATTCAGGAAAATAATGTGTCTTTGTCTCGTGAAATGACAAACACACAAGAGAAGTTAATTTGTTGATAGTTCATCAGATTAATTAACCTGAACTACTTGATCGTGGAGGAATAACCTACTTTGTGCTGCCTCCAGTACAGGAGTCACGTGGCACTCTTTTCACCAATAACATACTAAATACCATAATTGGCTTACTATGTTTGCCATTATACAATGTATAAATAAGATGGCATGCGTGACAGATTAATTTACAAATCTGCCTCCAAAGAACAATTTTTTTCTAAATATGCAAAATACATTTGAGAATCACTCCTCCCCCTCTCAGGAGATGGCTGTGGAATTCTCTGTTCTGGAGTGGAAGCAGCACTGCTGTGTGTTTGAGAGCTTTCCACCAGCCACAAGGAACTGAAAATCCACATCTGATAGTTTGAAATGTGCCTAAATAAGGAACAGGAAACAAATTGCTGCCAATTCAACTGAAATGACACATCACACTGGACCACTTCCAGACTTTGGGGAAGCTTTGCATTTACTGCCTTCCTTCTATATCCTTGGCCCTGTGACAATTTAGGCAATAGTAACAACTTCCATTCACCAAGAATATCATCTTGGATGTCAACCTCTTCCTATAATCCTTCATCTATTCAATTAACACACATGGAATGAGATCCAGCAGTTTTGAAATGAAATACAGCCTGAAAAAGGCAACTTTTTCAATTTTTTGCAATATGTTTAGTATCTCTATCTGTAATGATCTTGCTAAAAACTCAAGACTCCCCAGAAGACTCCCTATTTATTACAACCCTCCCATTAAGATTATATAAATTGATACCAAACTATGTAATCTTTCCTGTGTGGCCCAAAGCACATGAAAATGTGATAAGAGCAACATGGAAACACCATGTATTTGGGATTTTGTAGAGAAACAACCAAAGGGAGGTGGATTTGGTAGCTGAAAGCCTAGGGCAAAGTCAGATCCATTAATAGCTTCAGTTCATTTGTTTGAAAGGAACGTAATTGGCTTGAATGAGATTCAAATGTATCTGATTTCTTTTTTACCCGTTAAAAAAACCAGATGAGCTTAATTGGCAACTTACGCATGATTTCATGGCTTATCAGACTCAAGGGATAACAGGATTTTTAAAAGCTTAAAACCTCAACTTAACTCAGCTAATTGGCTTTCCAAATACATACATTATTTTTAAGAAGCTGCTGCTAAGACAAGTTTTAGAATAAGCTTTCAGAAATGTCCAAAGTGAGTGTCTAAACATGGCACCACTATGGTGGGTCCTCTTCTGGTTTTATTTTAGAGTGCCCTGTAGTTTATTTGCTGTGTTTTGAAGCCCTGCTATTGCTCAGTGTTTGGGCGTGGTTGAGCACAGGACACACAGCACTGATGGTTCTTACCTGAGATGGGACTCTGTTTCCCTCCACTGACAGATCTGCAAATCAATACAGGACTTTTCCATCAAGAAAGATGATGAAAGCACATGAAAATCTGCTCACATCTGTGCTAGGCTATACAGGTTTATCAAAAGATGTGCAGTGTGCCAGCAAGGAGGGGGGAGAAGAAAGCAGCAGTAAAAAAAAAGAAACAGTATTCTTTGTATTTTTAACCCATTTCTACAAGGACCACAGAAAATGCCCATTATACTTCATAAGTAGAATCTATTTCTTTCATTTGGTTATGATAGTTTTTTGCTCAGAGGGTTCAAAGGAACTTCGGAATCTGCATCAGCTCACTGAAAACCCACAAAAGGCAGACAGCACCTTTCAAAATAAAAACCCCATCAAACGACCCATACCTTTGAAGCTGTTCCTCTGCCCAAGGTGTTCAAAGCCCTTGGCAGTGGAGATTTATTGGTAGGAAGCTCTGTTCTTGTTCATTATACCCAGAACATTAGATTAGAGGAAAACCTGACCTTTGAGACAAGAGAAGTTTGGGTTCCTTGGGGAAACAAAGTGACTTCTGGCTCAGCCAGAGATGAGTGTTTGTAATGAGTTGGGCCTGACAGAGCTGTGAGGGAAATACACAGCCCAAGGCTCAGACAAAGGTCTGTCCTTGGCTCCTTTTGGCTCTCCTCCCTGCATGCTGCCTTTGTACAAATAATTTACTGACATACTCTTGGGAGGGTACTATTGGACAACAGTTCTGCCTTTGCCTGGACACAAATCGCTTGCTGGAGACCACAACACAAAGGTTCTTCTGGGCAAAAAGGCATCTGTAAACTTGCTACCTGAGGATTACAGAATTGCAAATGATGTTCTGAACAGTGTGGGAGCAGACAGCCTTCTTCTAAAGGTATTCTCGAGAAAGGCTGAAAAGAGGTGGTCCAGCTAAAGCTGCTGCTATGACATTGTTGAAATACATGGAATTTTCCCCTTCACTATTGCTTAATACTGGTCTAGATAGCAAAGTAAGACTCTCAAAAAAACATAAGTATCCTGGATTAGGTTTCACAGTTCACCTCCTGAAGCAATAGAAACAAAGTCTTCTCTCAAATGGGTAAGTCATTCTATACAGACTTTGTCTCTGCACACAAGGACTGGATGTATGTATGGACAGACTTCACGAACAAAGATTTGGGCAGGGCTCTCCCCACGTGGGTGTGCCCTTCCAGCCTGCACAATGGATGTTTTAGGTGAGGCTCAGTGTGCACAGAACTGGCCCCACCCTTTAAGTCCCAAGGTCCATCTGCCACGGCCAAGCGAGCTTGGACAGTGACAGGGAAGTCCTCGGGACTGTCACAGTCCCCGGTACTGACCAGGGCTGACCCTGCTGAGCATCCCAGATCTGACGGGATGGGATGGCAGGGAGGCTTGAACTGCCAGGGGACAGTCCCACTGAGACTGGAACTCAGGTCCTTGGGATTCAGAGTCCAGAGTGCTCTCCTTTACACCACAACGACCTTACGGACAAAGGACCACAAAGCACTTTGCACTCTCTCCATCACATTAGGACTTTGGCATTTCACTACACACCAAACCAAGCAAGGTGCCAATCTAAACTCAGTTGCTCACTGACCTACTCAACAGAAAGGTCACTCATCCTCCTCAAATCAGCTTCATTTACACATCTGGATCACAGTGATATTTATCAGGAGTTAATCAGCTACAAGCAGCTGAGTTATCATCCATGAATAATAACTGCTCATCTCAAGCTTCATGACTTTGATTGCTAACTCAGCCAAACTTTCCAAAGTATTTGGGTTTTTTCCTACCTGTTTCTTTTGGAAGGTACCTTGGACTCAGAAGGATCTAATATAAAGTGTTTCTGGTAAACAAATAGCTTAATTTTCTACAAGGCACTTCTAAACCCTCTTTACCTCTTAAATAATCAAGCATTACATGTACAGATCCTCAACATGCATTCCTGTATTTTGTTTTAGTCTTTTTGTTCTATGTTGTACTAGTGATCCTCCTTGCAGAGATTTGCAAAAACACTCAATGATCCTACATTTGACCATTTCATTTCACTACTTCACCCTTAAAGAGACTCCTTTGTGTGTCTGCTAATATTTATCCTTTTTATGTAGCTGTAGATTTAAGGTAGTTTTTTAATTCCTCCTGTATATGTTCATATTTCTTTTACCAACTCACAAAGACTTCTACAAGTTCTCAGAAAATACTGTCAATTGAAAGTTTATGCTATCAGCATGATTTTCAACAGTTTGTCTGGCACTGTCTTATTACCTGAAATAGCCATTTTATCTGCCAGAAATGTCTTGACGTCACTGTAAAATAATTCATATTTTCAAACCATGCTCTTGACTCCTTTTATAAGCAGCTAGAATTCAACTAGATATAAGTGCACACACTCACTTTTCTAAAACCTTCCAAACAACCCAATTCATCTTTAAAGTGTTTAAAAATGCAGGCTGGAAAATGTCTAAGAGCATATATATTGTCATTCAGAAATTGAAAACCCACTTTTTCTTCACACACAAGAAAATAATCATGTTCTTTAAGTAGAGAAAAATTATTTAATGATAAGCCTCAGCATCCTTTGCATTAAGCAGTACCCACTCTTGGGTTAAGCTTCCTAAATAATAATGTGGAAATGGTTGCTATTATTAGCCTTGGTTGACCTGCCTTTGCATTTATGGTTACACTTGTATCATACAAAATCAACATTTCCACTTAGATCTTAAATGTTCTCTCTGCCCTCAAATGTTTTCCACAGGTTTCTGTTTTCTTGTGAATTGACTATTTTCCTTCTACTTAAGAACTTTAATAGTCTTCACAAACTATATATTTATCTGAAGGTGAATTTTCTTCTAAGTCTGCTTTGATTTTTTTTAATAGATTATTTATTTTGTTTTGCTATAAACTGGAGCAACATTAACCCAGACAAGAAAATGAATTGCTTTACTACAGTAGCAGTGTTGCTATTATAAAAGAGACAATTAAGATTGGTGTGGCTCCTAAGTGCATTTCACATTTCATTTAATAAACGTGAACTTTGGACATACAACTGAAGAGAGCTCTGCCATGGTCTGAACTGCGACTGAAAGGCAACCTCAAAGCCTTCAGCAGGCCAAGCCAAGACCAATTTCGGGTTTAACAGACTGTCTTTCAGGTCAAAACATATTAAAAAGCCCTTTAAAAATGCTCCAGATTACCTTCTATCTGCCCTGACAGAACCAGAATGGCCTCATCATATGGCAGAAGGCTCAGTATGGATCCTTTTGCCAGATCCAGAGCTCAGGCAGTACACAAAATAACACACACCCTCACCAAAGGCTCCAACAATCTGGCGCTCTGACAGAAACACTTGGAAGAGCTGTAACCAGGACAAAAATAGATAGACATTGATGTTATAACTATCACTTCCTTCTAAAATTCTGAGAAATTATCTTCCCACACACGCCATCCTAAAACTGGTGTGATTAATGTATTCTGTCTGCATATCAATTATTGCCTGACTGCAAAAACACCCTTTTGCCTCAGCAGTGAGCCAGAACCACCTCAGAAAGACCAGAGTTCAGCCCTTCAGAGGGTGCTCAGTTATCCCAATGGATTACCTGGCCCTGCTGCAGGGCCTGCAATCCCCCTTCCCCGGCACTGCCCTCTCCATCCCCTTCCCTGGCACTGCCCTTGTGACCCTCCTTTCCATCCATCAGGTTTCAGCCTCACTTATGACCAAAGGAAGGATCTCCTTTACAGAAAAGCACAGTCCCTTCTGTGTCCAGCATGCAAAGGCACTTTCAGAACCAGCTGAACCAACCCCTCAGTCACTCTAAGCTCTGTAAGTCAAGCATAGATGTGTGAAAACCTTGTGTTGAAAGTCTCAGAGCAAGAAGAGCTCCAGGTCCTGGAGTTCTGAGCCTAAGAAAGGACTGGGATTGGATATTACAGTACATCATGGGCAATAGTCTTATTGCATCATTAAAAACCATTTTAGCCACATTACTATGGTAAAAAATTAACTGAAAGTATTTTGTAGTTCTTCATGTTTATTTTCTGATGTACTTGTTGCTGCTTGATTTCAACAATTTAGTAATTCATAATTAGTCTTCCAGCCTCAGAGAGATTTTACTCTGCAAAGGGGTGAGCAGTGAGCAAAGTAAATGGCACAAAATAAGCGCTACAGCAGAAGGACATAAAAGTGACGCTTGTGATATGACTGCTGGAAGGGGTTATTTTACTAGATTGGGCTTTTCTGAGCTGGTATTTTTCATGAGTTACTTTAGAGTCTGTTCTGGAAATGTGTTTTCTGTAGTCAATCTGTTACCATAGATGTGAGCATCCCCAATTCCTTGCTGTCTCCCTGCTAGAACAAGCCTCAAACTTTCAGGAGTTTAGGTTTATGATAACATGCAGAACAGAGATGCCAATGTAGGTAGGTGGTGTAACTGCAAACCATTAACGTTTTACAGATCTGTCAGTACTGAGTATTTAACATCAATGCCTGTCAGGCATTGTATCTTTGTGAAAACAATTAGTATTTGTGCAATATTATTACATACAAACATGAAAATATTTCTCAGAAGATTCTGTGAATAATTATGAATTAGCAAACAACACTCCTCAAATACAAGAAGCAAGATCATTTGCAAACCATTCCTGCAGTGTAACTTTACAAGATATAAGTAAAAATAGAAAGAAAAAGAAGATCCAGCTTATGATTCAGCCTCCTTCAATAAAAGCTCTGCAAACAGAGCTGTCCCCACTGTAAGTCAGTTTAGAAAACTGGGGTTTCCATTCAAACAGGTCTTGTTTCCATGTGATGACACACATGCCTTGTGATTGCAGCACTAGAGGAGGACACAGGACACACTGCACTTCTGAGAATAGTCCAGGCCTCCTCGGGAGCCCCTGGTGAGGGATACATTGTCAGGAAGGACCCAGTTAACACTAACACAGAAAGCCTATAAAGAGCTCCACTTCCCAAAAAGAGAACGTAATGGTTTTCAAACAAAGAAGTGTCCAAATACTGGAAAACAGTTCTCCAGCCTGAACACTCCATCTATTTTCTCTTCTCCCTTTATTTTTTACCTCAATTATTTGTTTGCAGGTTTCCAGAGGAGCAGCAAGAAGCTGCATCAGTTCAGACCTACTTCCTTACAAAAGCCTGATTTAGCTGTTTGATGTGGCAGTGTACTCTGAGCTGAATTTCTTCTGCTGCTTACCTTATTTAAAGGTCTCAACAAACTGTTTCTCATCTATATTTATAGAGCAACAGAAAATAATCGTGTAGCTCTTCCACTGAATAAACTAAATAATAGCAAGGATAAAAATACAGATGGCAGATGAATTAGAGACTGCGTGAACCCCTCATTCTAACTGAATATTCACTTGATGAGTCACATCACTTCCTTCCAAGGAAAACCCCACAGTGAGAGAACAATAGACATGGAGATCATGCAAACACAGTGCTTGCTCTTGGCAGACATTTCTCCCCACTCTTCTCTCTCTGGGATGGGAGTGAAACAGCTGTGGATTTTAGAGGCTTTAGAAACGTGCAGTTTGAAAATCTTTCCTAATAACTAACGTAAATCACCTTTGCTCAAACCTAAGAGTATCATTTCTTTCTGTATTCTCCTCAGAAATGAATAACAAGTAATTCTTTTTTTGTTCTGTAGCTGTTTAAATATTTGCAGTTCTGGTGTGCCCCTCTCATTCCTTCTTTCTCTGTTCTCCTCTTTCTCTCTTAAACCCTTCCTTCTGATAAAATATAGACTAATATGGACTATTCAGTCATATTTTCTTCATGGAATATCATGGTTTAATATTAAAATAGTCCTTTAAATAATTTGCTAGTTTTACAGAATACCAATAGATGATCTGAAGAGTTAAAATCTTGAGGTTCATACTGAGCCAAACTGTGCAGCTCTGCTGAAGCTACAGGGTTTGGCAGATTTAACCACAGGCTTCAAGGGAAGCAGCATTTAATGGAATATTTATGGGACTCTCTGGTTCACACCTATTGGATACTCCACTTAAAACACTTATCTCCTGGTCTGTGCTTTTCTGGCACCTGCATTGAAACAGGGAATGACAAACAGCTCCCCCCACACAGGAACTCACTGGACTTCATCACTTCTGAATTCCCCCAGTTAAAGGAGGTGCCCATCACGACA
The DNA here is from genome assembly GCA_035583235.1 of Hafferia zeledoni. Classification (NCBI taxonomy): domain Eukaryota; kingdom Metazoa; phylum Chordata; class Aves; order Passeriformes; family Thamnophilidae; genus Hafferia; species Hafferia zeledoni. Next base: position 111,826 of record JAWWEV010000169.1, on the reverse strand, counting down.
GCCACTTATACTCCAGAATAATTTTTGGCAGGTGTGTTGTTTGAGATCATCCTGAATAACAGAGCTAAACTACAGGAGAAGAAAAAATGTGGACATTTATTACATGAGAATATCTTGCTGATTTAAAAATGTGGTTTTATCACATCCTACACAGAAGGAAGCCTTCCAGTGAATCCTACTGGGTTCTATCAATACCTCTGATTATGCAGGTTTCTTATTTTACCTGTCATGTTCCCCCTCCACTTGGTCTTGAGAAATGTTGTCACCATGCTGTAGCTATGCTGCCTTTTGGTGTGAGAACCAGCTATGTAGGACATTAATCCCTTCTGACTGCCATTTATTATCTCAAGATTTAAATCCTGACTCAAGTCATTATTTCATAGAGGCACTTTTCTACCATGTAACAGCATCAGAACTTCAGGAGAGCTCCAGTACAGCCTGGAGTCCCTGAGGGGTGGCCTGAACCACCTCTTTGGCCATTTGTTTTCATGAGGTGCCAAAGACAAAGGAATATGGCAGTGGCTGGACATTGTGTTCTGGGCTCTTCACATGAGACACTTTGTAATGGCTCAAACCTCTACTGTGGGGGGATTTCCTTCTTACATCTTACAGGCATAGAAAATTCCTTATTTCACCTTTGAAAACAAATTAATAATAATAAAGAGAAAAAAGAGAACTGTTTCAAAAAGGTCATGCTCAGAATTTTTTCCCTCCCCAAATATAAAATCCCACAATCTGAGAATTAAAATGAAACCATCAGGCTTAACTGAATGGCACAACTGCATCTGAGGTGCCAGAGATATAAAAGCCAATTTCATTCATGGTCCTTCACCCATTTAAACACAGTGCTAGAGAACAAATGACAGGGCTTCTTTTAGGAACAGATCAATACAGATGCATAATCTTTGTTTCACTTGAAATAATTGGCCCTTCCATTTCCTCCCTTTCTGTTGCAGATTTCCAGCCACAGTTTATTTTGTGGAGCCTTTTCTCAAACCTGTTAAACAAAAGCCTCAGCTCACATGGACTCTCTCAAGTTCTGAGCAGTTCTACCTCTTACTGAAAATCCAGAATTTAAAATTGCTTATCCAAGGGTAAACCAAATTCCATATCCATCTTCTCTTCACTCTCAGAATCCTTCCTTTTTTCCCCTATTTTTTTCTATCAAAGAATTCCATTATTGTATCAAAGGGTTATGAAAATAGAGCTCTCCCAGTCTCTCTCTCATGCTCTATAGCAGAACTGCAGATGGCTCCAATCCAGCCCCTGCTAAACTAAAAGAAGGTAAATTGCAATACCCACATAATTCCACATGAGCAGAAAATGGCACTTTTGTTTGCTTCATCTGCAAACCTGCTGGCACAATTTCACATGCATACAGATAATTAGGTAATCCTTTTATTTTACATCTTTCATAGCCCTTCATTGTTTCAGCATTTTCATTGAAAACAGCTGGTAATCTCCATCAATGAAAACTGCATTTGTTTTACTATTATTATTATTTTCTGTTTAAGAGGCTTGTTAAGATATGCTGTGAATCATTTAAAAGGCCTGTATAAGCCAGATATATTGACATTAAAATAGAAGCAAGGCCTTTTGCTTGCAGATAGTAAGGTAAGGTATTAAATATTAAAGTTGATTTACTGAAAGGCTTAACATATATGACAGCCCAAATCAGCTCAGAGAATGAAAATAAATTGTATTATATTGTTTGTTAAGAGAGATGACAGAGGTAAAAACATTTTTACATGACAACCCCTTAAAAAAAAATATAGATAAAAAGGTTTGTTTGATTAATCTCCACAGCACTTTGAGTCTTGTTCCAGCAGTGACACAAGTGTAAGGAGGAATAGGGAAGGCAGAATAAGGGAATGCACCTAAAGGATAATGGACTCCAGGGGAAGAAGGAAGCCCTCACTGTGGTTAAAGTCTCTCACACTGCTGTTCCTCCTGCCCTAATGGACCAACAGTGAACATTCACATGAATAAAACCACCACTTTATTTACTAAATGACATGCAGTTCTACATGGAACTCATAAAGCAAATTCCACACTTTTACACAGAAGTTTCTGTTTAAATGCTACACTTTGCTTTGATAATTTTATCGTACCTATGTCCTGAACTACCTATTGGTAGAGAGCTTAAAAGGACGTGATAGAAGGCAACCCAAATTGAACATATACATGTAGTTATGCATACAGTCCAAGTGTAAAATTCTGCCTCCAATCCAGTCACAATGGCACTCTTTAAGGGGTTTAATCCCACTAAGGTGGCAGATGCCTGCTGGGAGCTGGCATTCCAAGAGCAGTGGCTGTGCCACCTGCTACTAAGCCATGTTAATAGGAGGGAGAGGGATCCCAAGGGACAGGTGTGCTCTTGGAATCACTGCCTGTCTCACTCACTGCCTAAGGGAATTGTTTTCATAATGCTACAGAGATTTTCTTCTGAAGGGTCTGACTGAGCACCCCAGGGACTCGAATGATCCACCTACATCACTCCTCTCTTTGGGAACGACGAGAGAGGCTGCACTGAAATCATGAAGGAAGAAAGGCAGAGAATCACCTCAAATAACAAGGGAGGGTTGAGGACCCTCCCTCTCCACGTAAGCAGACTTCAATCTCACTGCAGCTGTAACACTAAGACTCTGAATTAGGATATTTAATTTGCATTAAATCATAAATTCACTGTATTTGCTTCTCCTCATAGCCCATTGCCTTGTAAGTTTTACTCACACCTTAATTTCAGACAGACTTGTCAGAGTAAAATGTGATGGCAAGGAGTTCCTCCTTGGTACCTGCTCCAAGCAGGTATGAGCAGGAGCACCAGACACAGGCAGCAGGATCAGAGCCATAGGCTTTGTGTTTCTGCCTTGTAATTCTATTGAGAACACTTACGTTAAACTCTTCTTTTTGTAAAGAGAGAATACCAGTTCTTTCAAAGCTTTCTTTCATCTTATCAACCACATTATTACTCCGGGCCAGTGTCTTCTGATATGGGTGCTTCAAAAAAGCTTTGAATTAGGGTTTCACAGAAGAATATAAACCTGCCTGTGAAATTAAATATACCTAAGGATTCTGTATGCTTGCTTTCTTCCCCACTATTGCAGGATTAATCTATGATTGTTTATTGGTTTCCCCCCATGAGATTTCAATACAACATATTTGAAAATATTATTTTTGCTCTGCTCATACCAGATAAAAAATAAACCCTCCGTGTCCATGATTTATGTTCAGTGGCTCTGTTGTAAAAATACTATTTTTTGCTGGTGTTTCCAGAGTCTCACTCTCTAGACATGTAAGAGAAGAACCACAAAGAATGTAGCTCAAGTGCAAAGAAGTTGGTACACAAAAATGCCATGTTCCTGCCAGATATGTCGTCAGAGTGAAACTCCTCTGGCACAAGCTGGCAGAAGCCCTACATTATCCCTTCCAGATCTCTGGGCGGGAACAGCAAGTTCCATAGGTGGATGATCTGCTTTCCAACTCGCCCAGCTTTTAGCTTGAGATGCAATTCATTAACAAACTGCTCTTTCAAGTAGCTACGGAGCATCAGGAATGGAAAATGCCAGTCCACTTTTCTTCTCAGTCGTCTGCCATCATGGAAACCTGTAACATGCCAGGTCACTAAGTTATCCCAGGCACTCAGCAATAGGACAAGGAGGCACAGGCTGAAGGTCTGCCAGGGGAAATTGAAGTTGGAGAGCAGAAAAAAACTCTTTCCAGAGAGAGGAATCAGGCATTGGAATGGGC
>JAWWEV010000169.1:83537-101238 GCA_035583235.1 Hafferia zeledoni | reverse complement strand
GACAAGGGGGCACAGGCTCAAGCTCTGCCAGGGGAAATTGAAGTTGGAGATCAGAAAAAAATTCTTTGCAGAGAGAGGGCTCAGGCATTGGAATGGGCTGCCCAGAGAGAGGGTGGATTCCCCATCCCTGGAGGTTTTTAAACTGAGACTGGCCATGGCACTGAGTGCCATGATCTGGTAAAAGGACTGGAGTTGGCCCAAGGGTTGGACTTGATGATCTTGGAGGTCTTTTCCAACCCAATCCATTCTATGATTCTATGTAGAATGAAGTTCATTATGATTTGAAACTAAGGCACATCAAATTCATCGTGCTTGATCTGATCAAACTCGTCATATGATGTCCAGGTCATGAAAGGCAATCTATGAAATGTGATACTGGGGATACCAGTAACATGTTACTGGTCACTCTCCTGTTCATTTGACTTCAGACATTCAAAGTGTAATAATGATATTGAAACAGTCACATTTCTATTAAATGTAACACTTCCCACAGCATATTTAGTTTTCAATTACAATTCTCTACCTTACATGCTGTTTGGTGATTCTAAACTGTGCATATCCAAAGCCATATGGTCAGCAACATTTCTTCAGAATTCCAATGGTAAGTTATACAAATGTTGATTTTGGAAACATCTTTGATGTTAGTCACTTATTCAGAATATTGTACTCAGAACTGAGCATGTGTGAAAAATTCAGCACACAGTATCGGTGTGTGCTGTGAAATCAAACTGAAGGAAAAACTGGTGCTCAGTCGATTATGAAATCTAATTTTCTCTTCACTGTTTATAAGGCAAAAGGGACAAAGCCATGGAAGAAGCACTACAGATGCTCAGTTTGGTAGGAAGGAACTCATCCTCATGTTGTTTCAAGGAGTGACAGCCAAACTGTCTCCCAGAGATTGCCATTTCTTGAAGATGCTGTGAGCTGCAGCCCAGACCACACTGCCCTCTTTTTCCCACCACTTCCACTCTGACCTGTGAAGCTTTGCAACCACGTACCCTAAAGCCACAAGCCCTCACCTTTCCCTTTTCCAAAGCAATGTTGGAAAAACACCACAGATGGTGGTGCATTTAAGCAGCACATGTGGGATGGAATAAATCAGAGTGGTTCCCTCTCCATTCACACTGGCAGAACTCCCTTCCTGTCTCGCTGGGAAATGGCCATTACCCCAATGGTCAGTGGGGGAAGACCAGGGTAGCAGGAGCACTGATAACCACCTCCAGTGGTTGCCAGAGTGAAAGAAGGGCAGCTGGACCACAGGGTTACTACAATGATTAGCATTTTTGCAAGTGGATGAGAAAGCATTTCATTCTGAAACTTGTACAGCCAGCAGAACATAAGCATTAACTTACTGCCTGTCTGATTTTCATCTTTCATTTCAATGTGCTGAATTATTAATGTCATACTAGTCACCAGCTAAACTTTTTTTTTTTTAGTCTCTATATAATGCTAAGTCTTTACATAATCTAAAAAAGTTCAGGGCTATGAAGAAGCAACCCTCCTACAAAGACCTATGAACCAGCTACTTGAAGTGCACAATAAACTTTTCCCACATGCAGTTCCCATCCAGCACCAGCAGCACTGCAAACCAGCCCCTGCAGGAAGACAACAGCGTAGGGTGCATGGTGCCTTCAGGACAAAACAGTGTCCTGGGGGGCAGAGGGGAGTGTGACACACCATGGGCACTGGGGATTGAGTTTCCTGGCAGAAGGCTGAGATGCAGATGGAGGGTTCCTGCTCAGAGGACCCTTCCTCCCCAGCCATGGCTCTGTGCAGCGAGGCCAGGCCCAGGCTGCTGTGGCAGCACACACAGCACGGCTCACTGTGCAGGAGGGTTTGCATGTGAGGGTAAGAAAAGGTTTTTTGAGTTAGGAAAAGTTTTGAGGTTACAGGGTAGGCCTTGTAGCAGGTGCCTTTTGGTACGGGGATGGCAACACTGAGAACTCAATTAGTTCTGTGAGAAAAACCAGCAAGCTAGCAAAACCAAAATGAGATAAGAAGGTTTGGGGAGAAGCTGCCCATGAGAAAGGAATGTTGAAGAGATAAATTTCTCACAGCAGAGAGAACATCTATGCAGAAAGTGGCATCCAATTAGAAGCTGTAATAAGGTTTATAGACACTGTGGTACAACCTATACAACTTGGCTATAGGTGGGATTTGACAATATATATTGTGTAATTTGGAGTTAGAGTGCATCTTTTTACTCTCTTTTATTCTTTCTTGCTTGCCTTTTTCTTTTATTTTTCTTTCTTCATGGAGTGATTTAATAAACTATCTCATGTGTGCCACCTGCGAGCTGTGTCCCCTTCTTTTTGGCCACCACAACCTCACTGCATGCTACCAACAACTGCAGCTGCACCTTCCCCTGCAGGGCTGAGGTGTGATCAGAACCATGGGCAAGCTGCCCTCGGGCTCCTGCAGTAAATCCCCACTGACTCTGTAAGTGTCTTCCATGGACCCACCCTCATCAATTTGGCCAAAGGGACTGGGGGAGCCTGTGCAGTCAGAAGCTGATAGGACAGTTGCCAATCCATGTTCTTGGTATGTTAGAGAGAGTAGTAAGGTCTTTGGTTTAGGGAGCAAAGATACGTGGCTGGAAAGAGAAGAAGCTTAAACTGTATTTGGAGGGTTACTCTGTTACTTCTGTTACCAGAACATTTCAACACTTGGGAAAAAAATTGTTTACCACCACACTGCTTAAAAGGTTTGAGTCTTCAGTGATGAATGGGATTACCTCTTTATTTATTTATCCATTTTGCAGATTAGCACAGGCCAACCCAAATATATAAACTTCATTCCAGAGGAAAAAATACTACATGCCTACAGGGAAAAATACAAACGACTGTGTTTACCTTAACGTTGCAATTAGAAAAAGCAAACTTGAGAAGAGTGATTAAAAGCACATGAAACTGGAAGCATGCCCTTTAAATACCAACTTCTAATTGCAGTGATGTGAATATATAAATCTAATTATGCACATTTAAGGATTAGGTATTTTATTAAAACTGCCTTGATGTAAATTGCACAATCATTTCTTTTATTAAGACTGATCACCAATTTCCATTCTGGTATTTGTTAATAAGAACTGACAAAATACCAGAGACTTACCGTTTCTAGGAGCACTGCACTGATGGCTTTACAGGACAGCTGGGTGAACAGCCAAAGGATCTGGATTAGAATGTGCCCATTGCTTCTCTTTCCCAGCTACTGAACTGCAAGAGAACTGTGCCAAGAAATATTTAAACAAACTGTTTCTTCCTCAACACTGTGTCTCCCCATATTTGAAAGTATTTGGAAACAAATACTCTCTCTCCCTTCTTTCTGTAATTCCTTCTTCTCATGTTCTAGAGCAAGACCAACTGCAGTTCTCTAATGAGAACACACTCCTCATATGTATGCAGACCCAGACAGTCAGTATATTTCGTAAACTATTGGCAGCATTATAAACTTTTACAACTGAAAGAGAATCTTTATTATACTGAAGTCCATGGTAAAGCCCCAGTACAGGAGTTAAGAGAGTGCATGAGAATTTGAGATTTTACTAGAACTTACCCATGTAGAACCTGGATATGCCAGAAGAAACACACTAATGTAGCATGAGTAAACTGGCAGGGAACACAAACTTACTATTCATTTTACTTAAAATTTCAATTTGTAGAGACTATTAGAGTCATTCAGAACTGGCTTTTGAATTCTCAACATCTCTTTAACAACACTGAATAAAGGTAAATTATTCAAACTGAAGAAACATCTCACACGAGACCAAGACTAACATGCATACTATAATGAGAGGGGAAAAACATCACAGCAAGGAAAAAGCTAAATTATGTTTATTTCATGTTTGGAGGAAAAATTTCAGGTGCAATTTTTTTCAATCTAAACCATTTTGCCTCTCTCAGAAGTAAAGGTTTAAGGGCAACCTTTCTAAAAGTTAAAAGAAAGATTTCACAGACTGTTAAGCTTCATCCTGTGAACATCTTTTCCAGAACACTACACAAGTAATACTGAAATCCTCAACTTTCACTGAATTAATTATTAGTCATATTTCAAGCATCCATGCACAGTACTTTGAATCAAAGGTGCTCAATACAATTCCACAATCATTTACATGAACAATTCACGTCAAATTCAATTTTATACAGAGGTACTCATTCTTGCTCTGTTATTAAACAATCAGAGCCCACATGAAAAAAAGTAGGGGAGACCTGAAATAAATCTGATTGTTGACTATTTTTGACAGCTGAGGTACAGATGCAGTTATCATGTACCTTTTTAAGCAGGTGGGAAATGGCAGTAAGATCACTCACTGCAGCTCTTGGTGTTGGGTTTGCTCTTCATAGCACAGGAACAGAGGATGACTAGAGAAACAGAGAAGAGACCAGAATCAACCCTGGAAACACAAAATACTCAGTTTCTGCTAAGGGACAAAGTTCCACACAAAATCCAGCCTTTACCTCTCTAACTGCAAGGCATTAACACCATATTAAGCAACTACAGCACTAAGAAACCAGTGGGACAGCAAAAGAAGAGCACCATGTGGGACATGCAGGCACAGCACTGAGACACACACACCCCTCCCCAAACACTTGCACACCTTTCAAGGGTTTCAGAGCCTTTGGCTCAAAACCGGCTGTGGATAAAGGAGCAGGACAGTGCTGGTAAGAGGAGCCTTCACACTGTCTTCAGTTCTAAGCCAAGGAAGGGAAAGCTTTGTTTCTATCTCTGCATTATCTTGAAATCTTCAGAGACTTCCTGGCAGAATGAACATGGGCATTCGCAGCTCTTCCCTCGTGCTGTGGCCCCTGCTCCATTCCTGTGCCATGTGTGTCCATGGCACGGGACCTGCTGCAAGAGGAGGGTGGTGATGTCTTGTTCCCATGGGCAAGAGGGAATGGGCTCGCTGACAGCTACAGGGACAGCAGTTCATGGGAGCAAAACTTCCTCTAAGATCCTCAACTTTATAGGAATTCCCAGGTTAAGGCAGAACAAGATAGGATTTTGCAAGGAGATCATTATTTGGAGGGTTTGGTACTCTGCCTCCAACCATACCAGAGGAGATCAAGAGTTTGGGGTTTTTTCTGTTCCTTCTCACAACTTATCAGCTTAGAAGGAAAAATAACTGGAAATTCCAGATGTCAGGTCAGGAGTGGAAAATCATTCTGATTAGGCCAAAATGCCAGATCATCAGTACCATGCTTGAGTTTATAAGCTGAAATACCTGAGGCAAGAAAACACTCCAACAGCCCAGCTTATCTCACAGTTTATTTTTAAACCCCTATACTGACCTAATTCCTTCCTGAATCATACAGAGGGCAAAGACTGTCCTATAAATTACTGCAGCATTGAAAAAGTCAGCTCATATTCGTAGATGTGCATTATCCTTGCATGCATCTGAACACACTGCACGGCCCACAAAGTTTGCATCCTGTGCCCAACAAAGACATGTGGCTGCTGGATGTCACTTCAGGTTTTGTTTGCTCCTCTATTCCCATGGCAAGGTGGTCTATTTGAATGCAGCTCTGTTCCCTCACTCTTGTTGGTGGTACCTCTGAGACAAAGCTCCCCTTATCAGCAACAGAGAGTTCGTTTGAAAAGGTGCAGGCAGGGTGGACTGGGACAAAGATGGGAATTTAGGTCTGTGGTAAGATTTGAAGCATTAAGTGCACTAAGAGGTTCAATGGCAACCTTGACTGTAACAAAGATGGGTTGGGGGAAGAAAAATCTAGCAGGCAGTTTTGCTCCAAGTAGAACTGTAAGAGAGATGTCAGTGTTTGAGGTGCCTCACGGAGCCCTCCCCAGCAATGCCCCAGAAGAAGAGTCTGCAGCCCAGCCCAGGGGCTGCTCCCAGCAGGGTGAGCCTGGGGACACTCAGGTCAGCACTGCCACACAGCCCTCCTGGCCTTCCTCCCCGACCTTCACACTGGGGCACAGCCACCACGGTGACAGACCCCTCATTTATATTCCTACCCAAACTGATTATGATATTCTCCATTCACTGCCCTTGAATGCAGCTGAATTAAGACACCAGGATAATAAATGGGCAACCATATTAACAGTGATGTATCTCCCTGTTCCACAGAGCCAACGTCAGACTAATTTTTATGTGGCAGTCATACTGTCACTAGACTTCACTGCCATTAAGAATCAGTTAAACATTAATTAATAGGCATTTAAACTTACTAGGACATGTTTAGTGAAAAATTCTCCACTGCAGGATAGTAATTAGCTTTCTAAATTTCATAGATCCCGTAAAAATGATTTTTTCTGTCTGCATGCCCCATTGCTCCACCATTTTAATGAACAGTTCATTTGACAATCATGTACAGACAGACAGACAACTAATCTATTTCTTCTGACACTTTGCTTGAAAGTCCAATTTAATGTGATCAGAGAAACGAGAATTTAGCAGGAGAAAAAAACCGTAAATGAAAGCGTTTATCAGCCTTAAAAAAAACACAAGAAAGGATTGTTAATATTCAAAAACTCACTGACATTCCAACAGCAATAGTCATTTCCAAGCACTCTCTCCAGGAGTGAAAACATAATGAAAAATTTAGGTCTGCTGTTCCCTGCTTCACGCTACTGTATCTCCTTACTTTGAAAAATCAATACAGGCTATTAATCATTTCACCCCATGTCCAAAGATTGTGAATGCCTTAAAAGGTGAGCTGCAAAGGTCTGGGGGGGGGGGAAAAAAAACAAACAACAACAAAAAACCAAAAAAACCAGAGAGAGAAAGAAAAAGTCAAACCCACCATAATTAGGAGACAGACATCTCAAACTGATATTTAAATTATACACTGTATCTCACCTTCTTTGTACAGATCTCAGTCTCCTCATTCAGTTGAAACACACAACCACAGAGATGATTATTTCTCTACCCTTTCTGACCAGCCCAGAAGCAAGGAAAAGGAAGACAGGATTTTATTCTACAATCTAGAGCTCTTTGTTATCCTTCTTATCTTAGCTCTTTCTCCCCCTTAGTTTTTATATACAAGACATAAAAAAACCCAGAATAATAAAACACTGAATAAAGTCAGCTTCCTTTTGTCTTCTGGCAGACTCCTTTTTCCAGAATCACTCAATCAAGACACTCATTTTGGCAACTGATAGCATGTTGGTACATCTCAGTTTAGTGTGGAACAGCCCAGAAGTGGATCAGCAGCTTCATAAGCCTGGAGGAGAAATGCCATTCTGCACCACGCCAGAGTGCTGCTAATCCCAGTTATTGGTGAGTCCTTGTGCATCTCACACAGGTGGTGACACCAGGCTGATGCCCACAGCAGATCAGAGTAGATCCTTGGGAAAGGTGGACTGTATCAATTCCATGGATCACAGTGTAGTTACACCATTTCAGACCCCATTGATGTTTTCATTACAAACATCAATAATTAAAGATTTTTTTAATCCTCCTGGCCATCTGTCAGTCTGTAAATGTGCAGCCATAGAAACACTAACCCAGGCCTTGTGTGATAAGACAATGTTATTTCACCTGAGAATATTTCCCCACCAACAGAGACAGGACCCAGTGTCCAATATCACTGCTGAGAGAGCATCAGAGACCACCCAGCAAATTCTTTACATGTGTTTTCATGAAAGAGCAACACATGCTCTTAAAATGTTGCATTCTCTGAAACTGCAGTAGGCTCAGCAAGAAACCTTAAAATAACTGCATTTTTAGATGCCAACCCTTATTCATTTTCAACACAAAAACCTACTTAATACCAATAGGAAAGAAAAGCTCTCACCACTGAAAAGGTGACTTGCATATTCAGAGAGACCATGACCTCACCACAGTAGCATCTTTAATTTAATGCTGCCTTTACTTCACATGTAATGCCAGCAAATTAAAGCCTTCACATTTTAAACAATTATTGACTTGTCTGATTTATGAATACAAAGAAAGCCAAGTAGTCAAAATGCTATTTGGGCTGACTGAATTTGGGCTTTAGCTGGAAATGCTTCTTCCCAGTACAGGGAAAGCCTGCCCTCTAGAGCACTGTCCTTTGCTGAGAGAAAGCTCTTTCTCCATCAACTGACTTGCACTTAGTACCTAACAGAGAAAAGTGAACTTGTGTGATTGCTTTAGTTCTTTCTCAGATGAATTGAGTGTGACAGATTTTTCAGTTAGAAGTATTTGAGCTTTTGAGCTATAAAAAAGCTTTCAGGTTCAAGGTTAAATCATAACGAATTCCCAGCTGCATGAGAAGAGACACTGGCAAAATCCAGTGCAGGAACCTGAACATGCTGCTTTAGCACCACCGGAGCCACCTCTGCAAAAGAACAAAAGGAACTGCCACTTGGAGCCACACCAAAGCCCACACCAACCTGCCATCCACTCTGCAGCATCAGAGGTATGAAAAGAAGGCATAAAATTCCCACAGATACACATCCCCAGCTGAACAGAGCTGCCATCACATCTGAGTGGTGGCACTGGCTGCCCTGCATGCCTGGATTGTGGCTCTGTTGAAGACAGAGAGAGGAGTAACAGGATCCTTGCTACATCCTTACCCCACTGCACCTTCCTTTGTCAGAGCAGCAAATTCTGCTCTATCCACCTGTTAGGAGCAACAACAGCATAAAGAGAATTGTTCATCCCTTTTCACAGAATCCCAGACTATTCTGAGTTGGAAGGGACCCACAAGGATCATCGAGTCCAACTCTTAAGTCAATGGCCCACACAGGGGATTGAATCCATGACCTTGGCATTATTACAGCCAAGTTTTAACCAGCTGAGCTGATCTCAGGGTTTTATCCTATACTTAGTGACATATACTGTATCTACTTGAATAAGGCACAGTCTGACCTAAGAACAGATCACAGGAAACAGAAGCACACAGATGAAAGTCATTGCTGGAGTTGCTGTTGTCTTTGGGGTGCTTTTAGACACCCTCTGAGGATTCAAGGCAAAATACTTACCAAGAAGTACAGGGCACAAAGTACTTCACAAAAAATGGCAGGCCAGATTCTCAGGTCTCTTCAGAAATCTATACTAAATTTGCCAATAGGAACCTCCTGGCCATGGTTCCAGCCACCTGGATACTGGTACTTTCTGCACTGGACAATCTCCACCTCTCAGGCAGTGGCACTGAAAAAAATCAGTGTAGCCCAAGGTGACCAAATTTTCTTTCTCTGCTTGGATTCAGTTCTTCCCCCGCACCTGGCAGAGCTGGGAACTGAGCTACAGGCTGGTGTGGGATGGAGAAGTGGTTTGGGGTTTGCTTACAGACAGGCCTACAGTTTGTAGTGGCATCAGAATGTGGAAAGAGCAAATGTTTGGCAGAAGGTGGAGGAGAGGTATTGGTGGTAAATGAGAGTGAGGGTTCGGGGCTGGGCAGACAGATGGAGGTTTGCATCAATGAGAACAGGGAGAAAATGAGAGCATCTTAGTGGCAGATTTAATTTCCGTATGCTTGTTCTTTGAGGCAACAACCTGAGCAACTGCATTCATTTCATGCACAGACATCTCTAAGGATCCTCTCATATATGGAAATCACTGAAATCACAAATGAAATACATCTGTCTCCCTGATGCATTTCAAGAGTCTTTTCAGTTGGCACAGCTACTCATTGCAGCAGACTCAGAAAAATAAGCAACAATGCACAGAAAAAATGCTCCATTGTGTTCCTCTGAGCCTCTAGGAAACCACAACTAATTACTGTTATTTAAAGAGGAAATGTAATTAAACCACTTTGAGTGGACAGAGCCCTGATCTGATGTGAGGAGGGCTGTGAGCCACAGCAGAGTGTAGTATGGGAAAACACATGTTTGCAGAGCAGCTGTCAGATAGAGCTGAATTCTCCCCACCCAATTCTCATTGCCAGGCAAACACATTCCCAAAACTTGCCCCAAATGTCACCATCACTTTCTGTTAATCCTCTCAAAGGTGTAAGAGGATTTTCTAATGACCAGAGGAATTAAAAATCTCACTCCTAACTTGAGTTCGGTGGACAGTAGAACAAAATGATCCTCCCTTCCTGCCCCCAGGAGCCAGGTCAGGGAAGCAGCACATCACAGAGCTCCAGCATCTCCTGCCCTTGCACAGCTCAGCTGATATAAACCAGACAGCACCCAGTGGCAGCAATACAGATGCAGAGCACTTGCCTTTTCACTGTACCTGCACAGATAGCAATATTAGCTTCTCTAGTTTTATTCCTTGTAACAATTCTTTTTCTGTCTGTTTTGGAAGCTGGAAAATTTCAACAGCATTAATATGCTTCAGTCCCCAGTCCCATCTGAAAATGTTTGTTCCTTAGACAGAATATGAATCACTGTAATGGACTAGCTCAGCTTCCACTTCTACATACTAATGTGAGATGCATAAAGTACCAACAAACTGAAACAAACACTTAATTTACCTTAAGGCAAAAGAGGAATGATACATACAAAGTACTTGCCTTCATTAAAGTGCTTTTGCACCTGTGTGAGCTTTGTTGGTGCTAGTCCATGACATTGCCCTTGCTGCTGAAAAGGCCGCCTTGTAAGGAACAAGGGTGCTGGGCTTTGAAGATCTGAACCACGGGAGGCAGTGACAGGAAAACAGAGACATATAGTTATTCTAATCCTTGCACTTCCCATCCTGCTTGGACTTGGAAATGGGGCACTGAATAGCAGAGGAGGACAGTTCTGCACAAGTGCAGTCAGTTCTATGGTTTACTCAGCAAGGCCTTGTCCTCCTTAATGTTTGGACTATTTTTATGTCTTCTTGACTAACTTGAATGTCTAAGAACATTTCCACACAGGCTGATAATTGTATGGCATTTCCAAAGATGCTCACAATGTGAATTGGTAAAACAGCTGTGATTAAACCTGAGAACACTCTCACTGGATAATTTCAGATGAACTATCATTTCTGGTTTAGTTTCTGAACACTTTATATGCTGTTGCACTACTTAAAGGGTTAAATAATTACTGGATCTAGATGAAACTGATAAAATGTGACGGCTGATTTTTTCCTGAACATTTTCAGTGACCTGACATTGGCATAAGAAAGAAATTTCAGCAATGAACTCCTGAAGCTACACTTCTCATGTAATATCTGAAAATTCTCTATGGAAGTAGAGCATGAATTGTACTTTGAAACTGGCTTTCTAGAGCAGCTGTTAATATCCCTCCCACATGGCAACTAATGAAGAGACTGTGTCCAGCAGGCCAGGCACAGTGGCAGGCTTGGAAGGCAGAAGAATATTTGTGCTCCTCAAGAGTACTTCTCTGATATTATTTGTCCTCCACTGTGAGAAATAGCTATTTCAATACAGAACCTGGAGGGTGAAGCAGGCACAGTCACTTTCCATGCACCTTACTTGCAGCTGCCGCACCAAATCATTAATAGCACTAATGAAATAGTGATAAGCAAACACCAAGCCACGCCCTCAAGGAAAATTAATTAAAAAGGCTCTTCTTTCCTCAACTGAGCCCATATCACACTCAGGAAACTTGGAGTGGGATACATGCCAATCAAAAAGTTAACAAAGTTCAACTGCTTATTAAAGTAATAAATATGCTAAATTAAAATTTTGAAAAATTATCTTCAGTGAAGTAGTATTTTCTGAATTTAAAGTGTGAAATTTAAAAATTTCAGCAGGAGTATTTCTCAAGTTTGATCTCCTGTATGAAATAATAATAGGAAAAATATGGCATGGAGCCCAGTTTAATGAAATTAGGACTAACTGAAATCAGACATACGTTCTTCAGACAATGACTCTTGTATGCAAATCTAGAGAAGAGAGTCTCAGTAACTTTCCTCATTAACATAGAGCTCAAACTCTGTCATTACATTCACTTTATTAAACTGATATTTCACCTTAATTATACATGGAAAAGGTGACTTACAGTGGAGGAATCACGAGCTCTGTCTCAGCATTTTGGAAGCAGAGATCTGTAGAAACCAGTAGAGTGGAGCATGACTGGAAGGGTATCTTTCACAGTGAATGTGCTTCTGCATTTCTTCCTCTGTTGTTTCTTCCTATCAAAAATCCACATTTTATGTCATATTTGCAACTAAAATGTATTTTCCCTGAGACACAGTATATCCACTCACCCACTATGTTCTATCTCTATTTCACACCTTTGCAGTATAAACTCAGGTTTAACCTCTAAGAAGAAACTGGCTTGGTTAATGTTTCTCAACTACTAAGAGCATTAAGAAAACATGTTTGGGCACTTCTTGGGGTAACATGAGCATAAGAGTATTGAATATTGAGACATTTGAGACACTGTAATGAACCTTTTGCTCAGAAACAAAATCTCAGAACACAACAAAGCCAAATGCTACCACCTGCTCACTGGCATTTTAAGAAGTCTCAGATTTTAAATGCTCACACATCCAGCAGCCTCTTCTGTCACCAAGCCAGGGAAGGCAAAAGAAAAGCTGGGAATCGTGTCAACAACCCCTCCAACTCAAAGCTTATCCCCAGGAGACTGTCTCAAACCACCAGCTCTCTGAAACTGGTAAGAGGAAAGAAGACAGCACAAAGGGAGTGCCAAAGGCTCCAGTGGTGTTCAAATCCTCTTGGCTTTTCACCTGATGCAACTGGAGTGAAGTGGTGATGAGTATCACAGACAGCAATACTGCCACCACTTCCCTATCTCTCCATGTCTTCCAACTCCAGTGAAGAAAGACCAAACCTGGGGTGTAGCCCCTGGGTAGGAGAACAGTGGATGCACCTGTTGCTTTTGTAGTGATACCAAAGGAGTTTTTAACTTTTGATTTTTTCATTTTATATAGATGTTAGAAGTACTTGTAACTGTAATAAAATGTAAATTTAGGATGCTAATATTTCCAGCAGCTTAAGTTCAATGTTTATACATGCCAACCCCTAGCATTTATCATTAGCTCAAATTCTTTTAGTTATTTAGTCTTGTTTAGACTCTCTTGAGGGGAAAAAGCTGAAGAATATCAGAAAGCCTGCAGAATGAGACATAAACACGGGGCAGTGTGACCCAGAAATCACAACATTGGAAGAACTCCAAAGCTCGAGGAAGAGGAGAATGATGAAAAAAGGGTCTCACTGACCCCAGACCCAATTCCTGGGAGGTGAAACAGGGGTAGGACCAGGGGCAGGATGAGGCTGGACCAAGAGATGTGTAAAGTAATGATTGGATAAATCATATTATAAAAGCCTTGGAAACTAGAGCTTGGGAGTGCACGTGCATGTCATCATGTATTCCTGTAGGCACTAAGTCTGTTATTAAAGGACTTTTTATCTTATCCTACACTAAAGTGGCTCAGAGTCCTGCTTTGCTCGGGGTCTCTCATGGCATCAGTAATGTTTGCCATTTATTAGTCTCATAAGATAGAATAGAACAAGAGGAGCACATAATTAGTCACCAATTTATTGGCAGGGGAAGTGAGCTGCCTCCAGAAAAGCCAAGAGAAAGAAAGAAAGAAAAGTCAGGTCCTATTTACCAACTCTGTCTCATATTCCATGTAACACCTGAAAATTCAGGGAGTACATAACAGCTACAGGGAATACCAACTCCACCACCTGGAGTAAAAGGACCAGATCACTCATTATGTGGCAGGAGCCATTAGAAACAAGGAAAAAGTTGTGCCTTTTGGCAAAAAAGGAATTCAGCTCCACTGACCCAGAAAGACTCCCAGCCACCTGAACAAGAAGATCTCTGCCAGAAATCTCCGTTGCCTTTGCCTGAACCATTGTTCCCACAGGAAGTGACATGGGAAGCAGGAGGCAGACACAGCTACACAGGCCTATTGGAGTCATGAGAGGAACAGCTCGAGGGCCTCAGCCAACCAAAGAGAGTTTTTCCAAACCAAAGCCAGCCACTCCCCTCTTGTTAAGGGGACTTGACTGAAGGAAGTGGTGGTGGAGAAAGTCTTGGCTTCAAGGCCATTGCACAAGAGGTCTCTGAAGAGAGAATGATCAGGTGAAGGACTGTGCACTTTCCCATAAACCTAAAACTTTCTTGGGCTCTGTGAGAGGAAAAAAATGAGTGGGAAGAATGAAAAGAAACCAAAAAAATCTTTGCTAAACTCCTGTTCTGTGGTTAACACTGCTGTTGTATGAAGTAAAATCAACAAAGCTCATGCAGACTGGTGGGGAATAAATGTAACTGCTGCTCCCAGAGTCAAAGAATCCATAGCTACAGAATCACAGAATACCTCAAGTTGGAAGGGATCCCTAGGGATCATCCAAGGCCAACTCCTGGCCCAGGGCTCACAGCTGAAAGGCAGCCAGGTGCAGGATCTGAGATTGGACACAGGACACAGAACCAGGTGAGTGGTTCCCTGGCAAGACAGCAGTGGCAGAACCTCCTTACAACAGGTCAGACTGCACAACTGATTCCCACTGTGACAATAAAATACAGCTTATCTACTCTGTGACTGCAAGGGATAACACAGGTGGCATTTCACCTTGACTGCTGTGATAACAGTAACATAATAGCAATTCATTCGGAACAGAATCCTTTCTGCAGCAATACAAAGATATGTTAATTACACAGTGGTGCTGCATTTGGATTCTAGCTGTCCTAAATGTTATTTCGAGGTCTAATTCATGTCCTGTTCATGTAAAATGAGGAGACAGTCTTTGGAAGGCACTGTAATTACATCTGGTCAAACTGCTACAAGAAGAAAATCAAGCCATTACGAGTACAGGCCGGAGCCTGGGTAGGTGCTCAGCAAGCACAGACCAGAGCAGATTCACTCCCTGCTGTATTTACAAAACAGCAGCAGAGATTATATTGTTAAATTCAAGTGAAGCTGATTCAGAGTAATTTGGTTAGGAGGTCAAATGCTACGCTGGTGCCACTGTCCATTGGACAAAAACGTAATTCTAAAATTTATTTTTCTCATTTTAAATCTTTAAAGTAAGATTGGAAGCACAGAATAAACATCAATTTATCATTATGCATACTATGTATGACATTTCTGAACAACTTTTGTGCTAAAAATCTTGTGGCATATGTATTCTAGGAAAAAAATTACTAGAATTGTACTATGGAATAATGAAAAATAAAGAGGGTCAGGAATGTTACTGAAAAGTATTACAGCTTCCTTCCATAGTAAACTGCTTTTAATGCAATCCCAGAAAAAAACCTATATTGATTTTAATGGTTGAAGTTGGGTGGGTTTTTAAAGCAGGAAAAAGAAAAGGAAAAAAGGTGCTTTTTCTTTATGTTTTGACAAGGAAAGAAAAGATCCTTTTGTTTTTGTTCCCTTCAACTGCTTCTCAGGAGGAGCTCGGTCAGGCAACAGGGATTAAAACTGTGCAATATTAAGAGAAAGGCAAAGACAAAAAATGAACAGCAAAAAATAAGCTGAGATTTGTTTAAACCCGCAGACTTTTCATTTGGCAGTTCAGTCTGTAAAGCCAAAAGGCACAAATTTCATCACTATGAATAGTATTTAATAAATGAGAGGAAGAAGTAGGGCTGTCTGAGCCTCTAAAGGATCCCTCCTGCCCAAATTCCTGTTTGTTTGGGACACCACCAGCACTGGGGCTGCTCCAGCGAGACAGGGAAAGTGGCAGGAGAGCAGCTCCAACTGAACAGGCCAAGCTTTCTGCATGGAACAGAGCTCTGCATGCATATGCTGATAAAGGAAGCCTTCAGATCTAAAAATACCCACAGAAGACACAAACAAACTCAAAAGAGGACAAAACTGATTAGCAGTTTTTGCATTTGATTTTAAACTCTGCTTTAAAGTGGAAGTGACGTTTTGTCAGGGAGCCAGCTTTGCAATTCCTTTTCTTTCATTTTTGTGACAAACCCCAGCAGCATGTCTTTTGCAGTTCTCCCTTATTTATTAATCCCATGAATAAAAGATTTTTCTGGTGACTAACTCAGCCTGACGTTTTGGCCACCAATCCTGCCCTTTTTATTCCTTTAGGGAATAGATTTCCTTCCAAATTTAAATGGCAGGCCTGAAGATCACTTTAATAATGGCATGCTACACAAGTGGTTCCATTCTTCCTGGAGGAGCTGATTTACCTGCCTCAAGAAAAAACCCAGGGCTTCAATTAAGGAATTTAAATTATTCATAAAGATAAAAAAATCCCACATCTTTGTCAAATGTTATCAGCCATGGTAAAATGAAGAAATCAGGTCCCTGGTGAAGTCAATGACAAGCCACACACTCATTCTAAGAGATCCAAGATCTTGGTGCCAGTTTGTTATTCTAAAATGAATAAGCAACTTTTCACACACTGTTACTCCATAACAATGCAGAGTTCAATTCAAACACCTGTACCAAGGGCAGCCAATGTCCTTCAGATCAACGCACAACCCTACAGCAGACAATAATGGAACAACCCAACAATGGGAAATTTCTTTAAAATCCAGCACTTTCATCAGCATTAAATAAGCTCTAGAATGACTTATTACCTGTTCTCAAAAGTCACAGGAACTGGTGCCAGAAAACTCAAGCATAAAATGTTTTTCTGTGCAATAAAATTGAAGTAAGGAAAGCATTTATCACCTTCATTCTCAACTGAAAGTCAATGGACTCCCAGAATTACATTTAGAAACATATTCCCTCCATGCTGAGCTAGAGAAAGGCTGCAGAGCTCCTGATGAAAGAACAGAACAGTCACACCTGAACCTCAGAGCTGCCATCACCTCCCTATGCAACACACCTGATTTCTGATGGAGAACCTTCATGCAGCTGGGTCATAATTGTTCCAATCAGCATCTCCCCTCAACATTTTCCCACTCTCCTTTCCAAAGAGTGGGTGTAGCTCTGGCCCAGGTGCACAGAGAGGCAGGAGAGAACTGGAGGACAAGGAGTGAGAGTTCTGGGCCCAGGCTTTCACCAAACTGTTATGCATCTTCTCTACAGTGATGTTTTACTCTTGTGCACTGCAGAAAATCAAACAAAGCTAAAAATGTAAAGTCCGTGTAGTAACCCTTGTCCTGAAGGAAACGGTACAGCCATTAAAGACAGAAGGTGAATTCTCAAGAGGAAAACACACTGTAACAATGGCCATTGAAAAAGATTAAGGTCTGGGAAGGCTGGAATGGAAACACCTTGTTACATCTATCCCTATGAGACAGGCTCAGAGCTTCCAGCTGTGTCTGTATGGTCAGAAAATGACAGTTTTGTACTTTATTTCTTTCATACTGCTGATTCAGAGGGAGCACTGAAGAAATTGTAAATATGATTCTGTGCAGTAACAGCATTAGGGGGATGCTGTGTGTGCATACTGCTGAAACTAAAGCAAAATAAAGGTCTCAGACTTCAGCCTTGGCATGTTCTGCTTACACTTGGCATCACAAAATAATGATGGGTGTGTTAACAGCAGCAGAAATGAGAGGTGCCATTCCCTGTGCCCTCTGCTGGTGTGTGGTGCCAGGCTTAGGGGAGACCCTGGCAAATGCAGTATTTCTTTTGGACAGCAACAATGCCAGACCCAGCTTCTCTTCCCAAGTACCCAAACACCCTCAGTGACACACACCTTCAACGTAGTTCCTCCATGAATGTACCTTCTGTCACACTCCAGAGTCTCCCAAAACAGCACACAAGAACGCAGATAACTCCAAGAACATGGGACACCAAAAACTAAGCCAAGACAAACACAAGTTACATTATTTCAGGCTCCTTTTGACAGTATCATAGAATCATTTATGTTGGAAAAGACCCTTAAGATCATTAGAGGTGACCTCAACACTGTCTAGAACTCCCTGAAGGGAAGTTCTGGCCAGGTGGGGGTTGGTCTCTTCTCCCAGGCACTCAGCAATAGGA
>JAWWEV010000169.1:12708-28736 GCA_035583235.1 Hafferia zeledoni | reverse complement strand
GGGATGGGGAATCCACCCCCTCTCTGGGCAGCCCATTCCAATGTCTGATTACTCTCTCTGCAAAGAATTTCTTTCTGGTCTCCAACTTCAATTTCCCCTGACAGAGCTTGAGCCCATCGTGCCCCCTTGTCCTATTGCTGAGTGCCTGTGTCGCCTCCCCCTTGGCATGACCAACATCTCTTGGTTGCATTCAGCTCCAGGGAGTCATTTGGCAGCATAGGAATGGCCAACCCACAGAGGACAATTCCAGCTCTCCCAGCCAGGAGACACTGTAAGGACATTGTGCTGCCATGGAGGGCCCCAGACACAGCAAAGAGAAACAAGCCAAAAACATTTCCTCTGAAGACAGGGAAAGGGTTCAAAGCTGTGCAAAGTTAATTGTGCAAGGGACCATGTGCAAGGGGTCACCATACAGGAGGGGGTGGCTGTCCCTTACTGTGAACTCTGGGCACAGATGTCCTTCAAAGCACTAGGATGGAAGGAACAGTCATCAGTCAAGCACAGCCCCTCTGTAGGTCCTTTAAACCGGTCCCTCCTATGTAGCTGGATTTCTGCACCCCTCTTTACACCCTTCCCTGGCCTCCTCCCAGCCAGGCTCACCAGCTCTTGCAGGGCCTGCTGGCACAAAGTGCCACACGACCTCCTGCTGTTTTCCAAAACAATAATCCCCATAAGATTTAACGGCTCTCAGAGGTGGGGAGTGGGGTTTTGGGAGGAAGCAAACAGGAAACCAAAACAAACATACAAGAACTTTCCAGTGTAAACAACTGGAAAAAAGATCCTTTGAATCACCAGATCAGAATCTCTCAGCATTGCAGACTGATCATTTTGGGCTCTTATTTCCCATCATCTGCTCCAGGTGGGGCTCACTGACAACACCAGAGACATCTAAGGAAGCAGATCCCCATCTGGAGAAGCCAAGGATCATCTTAGTTTGGTAAGAGCCCCTGCTGAATGCTCTCTGCTCCTGCTCTCTGGGCACTGTGGTCCCAGGAAACCTCCAGGCAGCAGAATGCTCACATTCCTGCCCTGGGGATTTGCAGGCACACCCTGGATAAACAGGTCTGTGCACACACACCATCCTCAGGCACTGCTCCCACAACCGTCATACCCCAGTGATCATCATGAAGAAAACTTGTTTATTTTAAGGCCTCCCCAGTACTAAGTCCCAATCAGAAACACCAGATAAAAATAGATAGAACTCCACCTTTTGTTCGGGAACAAGTGCAATCATTTAAACTACTGTTAATAATATGTCATTGCCAGGTAGTTGCTCTCACAAGATACCTGACACCTAATCTATTACCATCAGCTTATATTCAACTACAAATGAGATGCCACAGCATTTAAAGCTATATAGAGCTCTTCCAGCTGGATAAAAGAGCGTGAATGAAAAGCAAATATGCACTTTCTTTACTTATCTCTCTGTCTGGCTCACAGCTCAAGGTCTGCATAGGTTGCAGGGGGTGATTTCTAATTCCTGCAGTCTTCTCAGAGTTTAAACTTTAAGTTAACAAGGAGAGATGGATTTGAGCTTCCAGCACTGCAAGACACCACTGTAATATGGCACCAACAGGCACGTCATTTTAATCAACGATGTTCCCATTCACAGGAGCACATTGCTGATCTTCAGCCAAATCATGCAGGAGAAAATTGCATTCATGCTCCCCGGTACTGCTGCTTCTCAGTAATCCATTACTGCACTGAGCCAGGTCCAAACCCCTTTCTCAAAGGCAGTTCTTCTCTCAGCTCTTCAGAGGGGTGGCAGAAGGGGTAAAAACAGCAAATCTCCAACCCACAGTCCCACCGAGGGTCCTTTGCTCACCACGGGCACAGCCACCACCCTCAGGACACCAGTGAGACAGCACAGCAGTGTTAACACCCTCCCAGCAGGAAGGCTCTCTTGGCTCCCTTGAAAAATTGAGCCAGGCCTGCCTAAAGCTGAAACAGGGCTGTGGAAATGCAGTTCTCTGCAAATCCCAGATTGCTGCAGTGGGCAAGTTCTCATCGAGCCACCCGCACAAGCAGAAATCACTGCTTTGCATTGCAGACAGGGGCACCAGAAACCCCTTCCCTGCCTGCTCTGATACTCAACACGATGCACAGATTATGACGAGACAGGCAATGCCTCAGTCTGAATCATCCCTGATAACCAGAAAGCAGCTTTACCTGGCCCCTAAGACCAGCAAGCAGTTGGCTCCTTCAGCACCAAGGCAGTTTGCTGGCATCAAAATCTGCATATTCTGAGCCTTTACATCCAATTCAAATATGTGATTTAAAACCAACATATAATATTTAAGTGCTGTTAGTACTTGGCAGGTAAACATCAGTATCTTGGGAGGAGAGATGATCCACAATCTGCAGGAAATACAGCATCAATTCTTATTTTTTGTATATTTTATGCTTAATATATCATTATAAACCATCACATGACTTTGGTTCAGTAATTTGGTTTCTTCTCACAGTTGCATCTGGGAAGACAATCTCTTCTGGAAGTTTTTTGTGAGTGAACAGTTACAGAGGTTTATGTGGCAGGACACTTCCTTCCCTTCCATCATGGATTTTGGCTTGGTTTGTGTTTCCTATTCCTAACCTCTTGTTTCCAGTTTTTGTACCCACTGTATTTGCACTGTGCTGAGTCAATACCAAAGCCCAGACATCACATCCTTGCAGTCTTGGCAAGTTTTATGGATTCTGACAAACGTGTAGCTGAACTTCTCACTCCTCTTTCAACAGGCCCATAACCCTCAGCACCTCTAGAAGAACGTTTACCCTTTAATTCCTGTGTGCCATGCACACATCAACAGAGCAGGGCTCCACAAAGCACTATTAAATCTTTAAATTTTCAGGAACTACATACAAATTTTATACCACATTTGAGAAAAGAAAATGAGCTCAGTAGCAGAGACAAAACAGAGAACAGTTGGCCAGAGGATGGGACTGATTTAAGAGTTACAGCAGATCACTAACTGCACTGAAGTAATTGATGAAAACAGATGAATCTCTTTTTGGATTTATTAGCAAGTGTGTCATCAAAACAATGGTCTCAGATCAAGTCCTTAAACATCAAAAAATATTTTTGGGACATATTCTTTCATTCCCCTCACCCTTTGAATGTTGCTTCTTGAACTTGCAGTTCCTCATTCCTGGCTTTTCCCTTTTGTACCCAAGGATCACAAGCCTAAGACATGCACATACTCTGACACCCTCAGATTACTCAGATTTCCCCAGGAGCCAAATTGTGGTACTGGTGCCAAATGCCACAAGGCCAGTAAAGTCATGAGGGTCAGCAAAAACATTGGACATCCCTTAAATAACCTTTTCCCAGCACCCTGAACCCCCTTTGCATACAGAGAATACAGCAGGGCTACTGCAGAAGCTTTCATGCTTCTCTCCTCATCAGAGGAACCTGCTGTACAGAATGGTGGGAGAATGATGCTCCCTGGTGGTGTTTCCAGGTCTCAAAAATGCACTGTGGTGCTGCAGTGCTGTACTTGCTTTAAATTCAGGTTTCTTAGGCCACAGTCTCAGCCTAATTTAAAACTAGGTACATCTCTGGAGCCTCTGATCCATAAAGAGCTTGAAAACACTGGAAATGCACACTTGCCAGTTCTCAAGGTATATTGGAAAAGCTACACATTACTGTGTACTTTTTTCTTGTTTGTTTGGGTTTTTTCAAGCACTGCTCTGTGTTTGTAAAGGTTTAAGGCCCAAGTACAGAGCAGAATTTCATTCTGAAGCAGCAGACTGGTGTAAAGAACATGAGGAAATGCCAAGACCCTGCATTTTGCTCTGTGTATTGGCAGAGAACTGTGTCCTCAACAGAAAAACAATCCTTATGTCCTTCCTTTACAGCCACTTCCACTATGGTCAGCCCAGGGAATTAAAATCTCAGTTAAGACCTGTTCTTACAGCACAGTTTTGCTTCCAAGATGCCCCAGCTAAGCTCATCCCAGGCAGCACTCCCCACTTACATAAGCTGTTGGCTGTCACCTGTTGTGCCCAAAGGACGTGTCCTGACTCCTGAGGGATGTGCACACACCTGCAGCAAGGACACTGTCTCAGATGTAGTCACGCTCATTTAACTTGACAGCTACATCTTCAGCCCTAGGTAAGAGCTCCTCAGGGCTGATATTTCAGGGAAGAATGGTTCCTGGGAACGTCTCTGTTCTGGGGAAAAGCACTTTTGGTTGGGTTTCTGCTTCCTCATTTTCCACATGCATTTCCCAAGTCCTCTATTTAAAGCTGATATTTTTATGATCATGTTGGTCAGGGCTCAAGTCCCAGTGCTGCAGCTCAGGATTGCTGGGCAGCCCTGGAGGTGACAAACCCCTCAGGAGCACAAGCCCAGGTTCACAGGGGCTCATACCACCCATGCACACAATGTGTTCCACTCTGCTGCTTCCCTCGCAAACTGCTGTAAGTTTAAGCAGCTGTAAAATGCTTTCAACCATCAAATAATAGAGACCTTGAGCTCCTTGCCAGCGGCCACAGCAAGAGCTTGTGCCTACTACTTGAAGTCAAATTTCTGTCTCCAGCAGGGGATCCTCAACTTGCTCTGCTCTGCTGCATCCTTTCCAAATAGCTATAAATTCAGGTTATTGTAAGACACTTAAAGCTTTCAAGTAGCACAGCTGAGCTCTGCTTCTCTCTGACATTTGCTCTCAGAGCCACACAGGAGCATATAAGGCAGCTTTCTGCAGGTCTGCCCAAACTCACCCCTTAAACCAGGGAGCACCAGAAAAACTTCCACTGCCAACTTCTTCAGGATACAGAAATCCACATGATGTTTCTAACCACCACAAATCACAAAGCAAACAGTTGCCGGATTTATTGCTCTTTGAAGCAGGAGACATGTCTGGAGAGCCATGTTTGCCCTTCCCTGTGCTGTAAACAAAGTTATATGAACAACCAAATACAGCAACCCTCAGTCCTAAGGTGTACAGATGGCACAGGGATCTGATCATCTGCTAGAGAGCCACTGACACTCAATCCAGGCCTCAAAATGGCCTAAAAGGTGTGCTGGAGTTCAAACTTAATCTGGATGGACAGTTGGCAATATCAGTATGTGTTTAAGTGTATTCAAATGCATCATGTATAAACTGTAGCAATCAGACCACTTCTATGCCCTGTGATCCACAGCAACAAGGATTGAGCTGGTTTGGAAAAAAAAATACATTGGCACTGTTCTATTATGACACGAAAACCCCCACAACCCCAAAATACAATACTTACTCCTAATCTTCCCTGCAAATCCTTGCTTGATTGCCTGTTGTCTGCATGATCCCAAAGGGAACATGAAAGCAGAGCAGTAAAGAGGAAAAAGTAGAGAGAGATGCTGGGGGAATGAGAGAAAGGTTTGCCAGGTCATCCTTTGCTCATCATACCATTTGCTGATTTTTCATTAACAGCTCTTGCCACTGGCTCATTTGAGTTTTTAACCTTTTTTCCCCTGAGGGCTTTTCCAAGCAATCATGGATGTTTCATTGCCTGGGCCCAGCACTGCAACCATCACCAACAGGGCTCTCTGTGCTGCACCCAGCAGTCAGCTGGAGGGATTTGGGATTGAACAGCAAAAGCCTGCAGGGTCTTTCCTGCAAGCATTTGTAGTTCTCAAGGTCTCATTCTCCACGCTACAGCCATCAGCCAGCTGGGAAGCAGTGCCTGATACTCCTCCTCTGCTTTCTCAGGTGTTTTAGTGGTAGTTCCTTCCTGGCCCCTATGAAACCCTGACAGAGGGGCATCACAAAGCCCTCACAGTCACACAGCCCCGGGTCTGCCATCAGGTCTGAGCTCTGGAAGCCCTTTTACAGCAGAGAACCAGCAGCACAGACAGACACAGACTGCAGACTGAGAAATGTGGCTGTTTTCTCCCCTTGAATCCATCCTGGTCTTTATTTTGCTGAGGGAGCCCTAGCAAATGCCATCTCCTGTGTCGCAGCTGCCATCTGCAGGTACCCGAGCTCCTCGCTGGGGAACAGCCTCTCCTGGGAAGGGAAAGGGTAGTGTCTGGCAGAAATGCTTTTCCTCCCCACCCACCTCACTCACTGTGTTCCTACCTCCCATCTGTTCCTCCCTTCCCCCTTCCTGTCCTCCCTGCTTTCTCCATATGCTGGTACCACTAACATCTATATTCTTCCTCACCTTCACATATGTCCCTCTGCTGATGCGGTGGAGCTTTCAGTCACCACCAAGCATCAGAGAGAAACGTAATCCCTCATCAGTCCTTTAGATCTCTCCCTTCCTCAACAACAGCAAGGAACTGACTGCCAACACTGCCCTCTACACGCTGCTGGGATGCCACCACTTAGCACAAAACCATCAGAAAGAGAAAATCCCCTAAATTAACAGATTATTCCATTCTGTCCTCAGAGGCCCCTTCAAGCCCCTTCATTTGCAGCTGCTCTCTAGAGCTGGCACCTCTGAGGCTAAACAGAAAGGGATGCCCAGAAGTCCAGCTTTCACATCCTGCCTATCCCCTGAACCACTCCCTGACTGAAGATCAATCCCTCTCCCCGTATCAGCATGTTAAAGCTACACTGCTCTGTCCTCCCGTTCTCAAGCAGAGCATGTTTTAAATTACCTGCCTTGGGAAGTAAAGCTCCTGTTTACCAAGGCACACACACCACGCTGCCTTTGATCATCCTGGCAGCAAGTTGAGAGCAGAAACAGCAAAACATGATTCAGTTAGAGGGGAGAGCTCATTGTCACAGCCCAAAAATGTTTCAATTACCTTCTCTCCCTACTGCAAAACCCTACTAATGAAACATGCAGGCCCCAAAGGGAAAAGCAGGTACCTCAGCATATCATAAAAGCAAACAGGCAAATACTGGCTCTGCTTCATTTCTAGCCATTCCCTTCCCAGCCAGACACAACAAGCCTCCTCCTCCCCGAGCCTGAGACAGTTCTACAAACCTGCACTGACAAATATTTTCTCCCATGGCCCTCATGACAGCTCTTCTCATAATAAATACCTCAGAAACATAGTAGATGGCAATTAAACTCTGTTATCTCTGTCTGGGTATAGGAATACCTTCACTCATCTTCTGGCTTTGAACTGTATTAAGACCAAAGAATAAGAATTAACATTTTGAAGTGCCTGGGTTTGTACACAAAATCCTCCCATGATTTCTGTTCTCATTTCCTCTGTCCACTGCCTAAAAAGATGTTGCTTTAGAGGAGGTAACAGAGCTATTGATATTTTTATCAATACACATTGTGCACATTGGAATTGTCCAAGCTACCAAAAAATGTTTTAACTCCAGAAAACAAAGTTGTGATCTTTGATTACCATGAATATTCAACAGAGACAACGTAAAATCATGCTCAGCAGTAGCTCTGCTACTCGCACCTTACTCTCTGCATAATTCAAGACTTCCTTTTGATAGCGAATCAAGGCACTGTGTGGGCACTGAAACAAACCTGATAAAGCTCGTGAGAGGTAGAAAATCCTCACCTAATCTAACACAGCAGCAGGAAACATTCCTCTTCCTCCTCCATTATCTTAACAATGCAAGGTAAGACACAAGCTGAACACAACCACCAGGCAAGCTCAGTACCAGAAACGTGCCCTCCCCACCGTGTCCTCCAGAAGAGCTCACAGAGGAGCAATTCTGCTCATCCACGTGGGGATCCAGCAGGGCGCAAAAATGAAACAGCGAAAACAACAAAAGCAGAAAAGGTCCCAAAAATCGACATAAGAAAGGGAGACCCAGAAAGCTTCAACACCACTTTAGGAGAAACACATCAGCCTTTTAACCGTGTGCTTTGCCACTGCACAGGGCACAAGCACCAGGGACTGATGTGACCCGCTGAGGGGAAAAAGGAGAGATTAAATATAAAAATGTGCTTCCTTAAAACTTCTTTGCAGTGCGAAGCTTTTACCTTTTCTCCGGATGGGAACACACCCAAATGGTCAGACAGCCTCATCCTTGCCAGGAGGCACACACTGCTGAGTCTCCCTCCTCCTGGGGCTCAGCAGCAACTTGATGAGACACAGGGAGGCTGAAAGCGGGTGGATAAAAGGAGCAGAGGTGTGAATGGCGCTATGAAGGTTTGAATTACAACAGAAAAAGGTGCCACGTTAGAGTGAAGAGCAACAACGCTTTTTGGCAACTGAGTGCAGGTTTCTTGCATCATCCTATCACCTGTGCATCCATCTCTGCACCTCCAGAAGGCTTTGTGACTCCATGGGCAGTGCTCACAATCCACAGGGAAGCCCTGCGAGAGGGGGAGTAATTCCCATTCTCCTGGTGAAATACTCGCCAAGATGAAATATTGTAGTTGGATTCACACACAAGCTCAAAGAGTCCAGCACAATTAAATGAATGTCTCATTAAAAAGCCTG
This sequence comes from Hafferia zeledoni, assembly GCA_035583235.1. Lineage (NCBI taxonomy): Eukaryota > Metazoa > Chordata > Aves > Passeriformes > Thamnophilidae > Hafferia > Hafferia zeledoni. The sequence continues at coordinate 20,389 of JAWWEV010000169.1, read as the reverse complement.
GCCAAACACAGGCCTGTGAGAGTACAGTACCTCTCACTTCACAGTCCTCAGCATGAAAGTCGCTGCAGCCACAGCTGGCAGGAGAGCACTAGAGACAAGTGTCTTCATACATCCACATCAGGTGAGCCAAGCAGAGCCTGAAATATCACCCAGAGAGCTTAAACAATAACACTCCACAAAGCTATACTATAGCCAGACCCAGCTATGGCGAGTTTTCACCCAGAAACTTCATCTCTGCCTCTGTGAGTGGGAGCTGGGTGCAGCTCAGCCCCTGGGGCAGCTCTCCAGCCAGACCCTGACCCCCTGCACCCCCATCCACACCGTGTCCCCCCTGCTAACCCAGCACCTGGCACAGCAGCTCAGCCCCTGCCTGTCCCCAGTGGAGCTGTCATGACAGGTTTATTCCAGTTTAATATTAAAGCCTTGAAGACTATTTGCATAATTAAACATTGATCTGCTCTCCCTCCCTGCATGTGCCTTTAAATTCGTGTGAAATGCATTAATCCAGAGTTTGCCTCAGGACAGAGGTCCTGCAGACAATGTGGTGCCTGGCCCCTATGGAAAAATCTGTCCATCTTTAGAAAAACATGCAGAACTTTTAAAAAGTAAAGCCAAGGTAAAAGGCCAAGGCTTTTTCCTTTCTACCAGGGAACAAAGGAAGAGAAACAAAGGGACACAGAGATTGGCTTCCAGGCTGGCACAGGAGAGGGGATATAATTGCTAAGCTTTGCTACTGCAATGTCCATAATCTTCAGCTGTGGGTGTCTGGACAAAACAGCATACCCAGAACAAGCAACAAAACAAAATTACCAAGCAAGAGGTATATTACAGAGCCAGTTTTCAAAATGTATTGCAATCTAGTACCAGTGGGCATCACTGAACCCACTTTTTGTCAAACAGTAACTGACAAAGTATAATGCTCAAGCAATCCAAAGGAATGTTTATTAAGTATTTTCAAGAAACAAGAGGATCTTGCTTGGTAAAAAAGACACACTAAGACCTGTAACTCAGATATTGGGCTACTACAGGTCAGCACACTGTCCCACAGCTCAGTGTCCTTCCTCAGCTGAGCCTCAATGGAACATCAGGTGGAAAAGCAAAACAGGCAGTGGCCTGGGAAGATATTTGACAGCACCATGGAAATGCAACTGGTCACAGGGGGAGTCTGCAAATCCCAGGGTGGGCACACATAGCTTTGCATAGTCAGGAGGGGGACAGTGATTCTCATCTAAAGGAGAATCAGCCACAGCTTTGCCTTTGGGACAGAAGGGACATCAGTGAAATCAGGGACAGAGCAGTTCCAGTGTTCCTGGTGAAAGGGAAGTTACAGCCCACCACAGGCAGTGGGGGGAAAAGTCTAAAAGTATTATCAAGGTTAAAATCTGTATGATAGTCCTGTTCAGCAGCCAAAATATTTGTTTTGGCCACCATGCTATTAAAGCATTTCAAAGGGCACACACACACAGATCTGTGCTGAGAGGACTCTGCCTTTGATGGAGAACTAATAAAATGCCTCTCTCATACATATGGATGCTCAGGGGAGACAAAACCAAGCAAATCTCCATAACCAGATCAGCTGAGAAGGAAAGACTCAGGAGGTCACTTGTGGCAATGCTGACAAAGTTTTCCATTTTGGAAGAGTCATCTTAAAGCTGCCAAAGTTTGCCAATACCCATTTTACACTCACCCATGGGCTCAAGCTGCCCCAAACGGGGACTTAAGGGGCCCCCAGCTGCAGAACTGTGTGATGGAAAGAGGATTTCTCCTCCTGCCAGGAAGGGCCTGGGACAGCCACCAGGCAGGGTGGGAATGCAGCTCTCCATGGGTAACTTCAACAGGAAACACCAGCAGCTCCACTTTGGGGAAATTTCTTCAGTGTATGAGGTGTAATTTGGAAATAAACCACTTCTCTATGTAAACTGTATAAAACCAATCCTCCAGAATGCATGAAAATACCCAAGTGCTCAAATTAATTGCTTCCATGGGAGGCAACCAGCAGATAAATAGCCAGTATGAATATTTTAAGTTCCAATTTCTATCTTGTGCTACCATAAATTATTCTCTCATTTAAATAACAAACTTGTATTTAAATTAATCTGGGTTTAACAGTTGAGTCACAATTGAGAAATATCAGGAAAATCCTATTTTTGCTGCAAGCACTGATTATTCTGTATTTTCAAAATTGTGAGTGGAGGATTGTAAAGACTGTAACCTTTTCCCCCCCAGCTATCACAGAAGAAAAGTGCATTGGATTGTTTTTATTTTAAAGTCATTTTATCTGAAATTTTTACTAGGACCTATCAGAATACCATTTGTCTGCATCAAGTCTTTTACTTTTCTTATATGAATTAATACTCTGATTGTGGCAAGTAGTTGAGTTGTTCTGAATGAAAAACTTGTTCTGCCTTTTGTTTTGGGTCCTTGCTTAAAGGTCAGCAAGCACCACACTTGATCTGGCTTGTAATTACTGTGGTAAACATGGCTAAATAGATAAATGCCAGCATATTTAAGTAGATAACATTAAATGCACTGCTTCCTGTTCCTAAAGCACTAGAGAACAACAAAAGCAGAACCACAGCACTTTTCTACTGCTGATTTATAAGTCAGTATGAAATGGAGCTTGTATGTCTTTCAACTCCACAAAATGCTCTGATTACTCCTCCCTGCTCTTCTTCAGGAGCTGCAGAAGAACAGAATAAAATGGCTGTTCTGCATGAGCAAGGAAATAAGCTGAGGTGCAACAGGTCAACCCATAATGTAATATACCTCTTACCAGCTTCAAGGGCCCGCTCGAATTTTGGCAGCCATCTGTTATATTGATCAGATCATCCAGCGACAGGGAATCCAAAGGATGTCAGGAGCTTCCATGAGGAAGGAAGCCAGGCAAGTAACCAGCATCACATCCAGTGTCACGTGGCACCAGAGCACAGCCTTGCCCAAGGACAGGGTCACCCCCTCCTAGGGAAAAACAGCAATAAATCCATATGTTCGCTTTAATGAGTTATGATAAATGAACCAAGGAAGAACATAAAAACACAGGTGCAGGGAGCACAGTGAGGCCACAGGGAGGTTTCCCCAGCACCCAGTGGGACTGGGCAAGGAGTGAGAGCCACCACCAAAGCAAAGGGGAAGCTGCAGGGAGCTCGAGTTTGGAGCCTGCTGGCTCTTGCTTAAGGCAGAAGCAGCCCTGAGCTGGCACCTCCACCCCTTCCCTCCTCATCCTGCTTAGGCACAGCCCTGCTGCTGAGGGAGCTGCCCCAGCATCTCTCCTAGTCTGGGCTCACAAATCACATGCTGGTTTCCCCATGCTCAGAACGTTCACAGTCTGGTTTTCCCACATCCCACCCCAAATCTCTGTAAGGTCCTGCTGTCCCTTGGGTACCTCCTCTCTAACTCCCTACAGGGCTGGACCACCAAGGCCAGACCAAGAGGGGCTCCACATTGCATTTCTCATCCATATTCCTGTGTGCCATTTCCTCAGCAGGAAGGCAGTGGGACATAACACTTACTCTTGAAAAAAAAAAAAAGTCAAAAAGCAGATAAACCAAACTTCTTCTGTAATGCTTCTTCACTATCTTTGTCTATAATCAGAATATTATTTTTCAGTAGCATTTGCATTTCTCCTGTGAGGATGGAGCATAAAGCAATCTAAAGGCCTAAAAAAAGGAACCACAGGTTTCTGTGTAAAAACAAATAGCTCTCATCCCACTAAACCCCACAGCTACTGCAAATCACTTGATACAATATTTAATACAAATACCAGACTCCAGGCCCTGACTGAGTCAGGATAAAGAACCTACTCTAAAAAAATAACCACCGTATATATCGCCCCACACATCAATATTAAGTGAAATGAAATAACAAAAGCAAATAATAATTTCCCAGCCACAACTCTTGTCAGAGCCCAGCCTAAGAAAATTGTCAGCCAGTAGTTGACTAATACTCACATTAATTTCATTGAGCCCACTGACGACTGCTGTGAGACTGTTAATAGACCACACCACTGCCACATGCCAGGACAGAAATAGCTAAATCAGATCAAAACTGGTGCATTGTAAGAAACGAAAATCTCCTGCCAATCCAGGAAAGAACACAGCACTCCTCCCCATGAATATATCACGTACCCCCAAGCAGGCACAGTAGGACCAGAGAGGCATTAACTTCAGCTCTAAATACCCACTTTGTGCTGTCACTGATGCAGGCACGACAGGACTGTTGTGTTTGCAGTGACAGTGCAAGCCCTGCTAGGCTGTGAGGGGTGGCCAGACCACAACCAAGGCCCACCAGGGTCTGACAGCAGCCCCAGCCCCTGCCAACACACCTGCACGTGCCACAGAGCCACCAAAAGTCAGGTCACAACTTCCTAGATCACCCTCCAGAGGAAAACTGCCAGACATTTTGCCAAAGGGTTGTGTGTCCAGCATGTCTCCTGGCAGGACGAGGACTGGGAGCCTCCACCAAGAGCTTGGTCTTGAGGGAAATACACATTAACCAATGCAGCAAAACTGCATTGTACAATTTCCTATAACGTCATTCCCAAATCTCATTATGGGTCCCCCATCAAGCATCATTAAAACATATTTGTGTAGTCTCTCTTCAGCTGTGTGTGCACTACAAATAACTCATATTTTGTGGCAAGTCTGCATGTGCCAAATGTGGTATTTACACATTATTTAAGTTTTTACATATCCCTAAGAGCTGAACAAATTAATACTTTGATTAACTTAGCCATTTGCTCATATACAATTATTTTCTAAAATTAATGCATTATTTAAATTTATTCAATAGAATAGCTTCTGGGGTGTTTCTTCTCTGGGTTGATTATAAGCTCTGAAGATCAAACATTGCTCATTTGAGCTGTGTGGCTTTGATTATAATTGTTAAGGTAAATCACAGGGCACTCCAGCTCTGCCTGGATTCAGCAAGCACAGGGATTCTCCTGCACACAAAATTTGGCACTCAGGGCAGACAACACAACCCTGGCATTTGCTCTCAGCAGACACTCAGCCAAATAAATTCATACAATTGTTTATGAAAAGGGGATGAGAAGGGTCCATGACTGCAGCTTGAGTTAATTTTCTTAAAACTGTGCTTAAATACGTGCACAAAACACCTCCCTGCCTCCTGAGCCCCCACCCCAGGCTCCTCCCCAACAGCAACATCCTGACAATAAGACCATATATGCACGCTCTGAGATGGCCCATTACACTGGAACAGCTATTAAATTGCATCTTGTTCTTTGTTTAATTTATAACATACTCTCTTTTCTACATGCCCTAAATAATTTCTTTTTAATAGGTAATACAGTTGTACCTTGCACTGTGTGCCAGTGTTTCCCACTGGGAGGCTGGGACGTGCTCCCTGACAGCGCTGGCTCCAGCACAGACATTCCCTGATGCTTCTGCTCCAACCAGGAGCAAGAGTGCAGATATATGGCTTGTAATCAGCATTCAGCACCAAGGAAGAAGCACCAGGGGGAAACCAGAGTGCTTCATGCCAGGGAAGGCTTTCAAAACACGGACGAGTCCTTCACAGTCCAAACTATCTGTTGTCTTTTTGGTGTACATCTGAAAAACTAACAACAAAGCAATTAGCTCTAGAGAAGTATTTAATTCCCAGCAATACATCTAACTACTTGGCTACTGCTTTTTAATTGGAAAACATGCTACCAAGAACATTCCCTGCAGATTCTGAAGTGACCCTGCCATCAGCATGAGTCTCTCTGGGATTTTCACTTATCATGGTACAACTTTATCAGTAACAGCAATTAGTACTTCTTAGACACTGATTTGTCTGTACTAAGCCTCACCTCAGAGCTCAGAAATAGGTGTTTTGGGAAGTTTTTCCAGCTTAATCATAACCCAGTATAACCTAACCTAAGACATGCCCATGCACACACCCTGTTGGCTGATCACAACATACACAGAGCACTTGGGCATATCTCTGTTTATACAAATTGCTGTCTGAACAACACAAGTCTGCCTTTATTTCAGTGCCTTTTCTCTCTCATGGTATGCAATAAACCCTAAGTACAGTCTTCATTCTGACTGCACCACACAACCAAATGTGTGTATCCTAAAGCAGAGAGAGCACTTGATGACAGGGAACTCCTAAGCCAACATAGAGCAAGGGGGACAACACTTTCATTATTTCTCTGCTGATCACTGAATTAAGGTCTTCTCAGTGACTACAAACCAAACTGAGACTGATAAAACCTCCTATAATTAAGTTCATTCAGTTCAAGGTTTTTCAGTGTAACACATAGGACTTCAAAGACCCACTGTTAACTTACAGTGATTGACCCACTTCTTAAATTCAAATGGACACGGTTTTGATTGTGGTAAATGTAAGTAATGCACCTCTTAAGTTACTTACCCAGTCGGAACACAGTAAATAAAAGCAGAGTTCAATGAGCATTTTCCCCCATCCTGGGGGAAAGCAGTGCAGGGCATTCCAAAGTGAGCAGGAGGTGTCATTACACTTACTGAAAACACTGCCCTTTAAAAGGAGCTGACAAGTCCTTAAAACGTGGAGTGATGCCTTTAAGAGAAGGCTCTTGCAGAGATTCAAATTTTTGCCATATGCCAAGCTACAGTGAAGGACAGCAATTTTAAAACATCTTTTCTGTAAAACTTAGCCCCTACTGCCACCTGCAGTTCCCACAAAATGCACTCTCTGATTCAGTGTTTCCATTTCCAAGCAGAAGCTGCAGCACAGCCCTGGGTACCAAACAGGGGTGCCATCTCAAACCAGACTACGGTAAGGATCGTCCTTCATACAATTAACATTTAACTGCTTTGTGCTTGGATGAGAGTGGGTCACATTCTGTTCTCACCCACACACCCAAACCCTACCAAAACACCACAGAACTCGGTGGGGATGCAGCTTAGAGACCTTCCAGGAGAAAGCTCTGGCTCTGCAGTGTTTACTGTCCCCTGTGTCAGTGAATTGTGTGTGCTCAAATACACAAACCCTGATGGCCAACAGCATCTGTGTGCCACTCCATTTCTTCCTCTGGCCTTCCCAATGTGTCATCCACGTTGACAGAGCCCCATCTCCTCTGCTGCACCCCTGACCTGAGAGCTCCACTGTGTTCCCTGTGACTCTGCCCTGCCAGAGCCAGTGCAATGCCACCCAAAGCCACCTGTTGCAAATAAATAAATAAATTTCAAAAATTGAAAAGAACCAAAAATACTTTTTTTAAGAAGTACTCACTAATATACATGTACATGATCCAGTCACTGTTTCAGAAGAAACAATTTAGTATCTAAGTGTGTATATCTGGGTTCCCATATGGCACAATTTCCCTTTTGGCTCCTGACACACCTGGAGAGCGGTGCCTTGGGGGCAGCTCCCTGAGACCAAGCACACACCAGAATGCACAGCAGGTCCCAAGCAGTGGACAGCACCAGAACTACAACTCCTAAACCCCACCACAGATATGGCTGAGAGGACAATTCAATATTTCTGTGGCAGGCTGACCATGGCTGGCTGCCCCTTGGCTCTCTCACTCCCCTTCCTCAGCCAGGAAGGAGAGAAAACACAGCAAAAAAACCTGTGGGTGAAGATACAAAGCCAGACACAGAGACATATCCCTTACCTCAAGGCCACACCTTGAGTGTTGTGTTCAGTTCTGGGCCCCTCAGTTCAGGAAAGAGATTGAGGGGCTGGAGCGGGGCCA
>JAWWEV010000169.1:756-12408 GCA_035583235.1 Hafferia zeledoni | reverse complement strand
AGTGCCATGATCTGGTAAAGGGACTGGAGTTGGACCAAGGGTTGGACTTGATGATCTCGGAGGTCTTTTCCAACTGATTCTATGATTCTACCTATTGCTATCACAGGTGCAAAAGAGTCAACTTGGGGAAAATTGATGTTGTTTCTTCCCAATTAAACTAGGTTTGAATGGTAAGAAACAAAGATAAATTACTTTCCCTTACCCTCTTTTCCCCAGCTACCCTCTCTCCTTCACTCTTAGCTCCTGGCAGTGTTCACCCCTCTCAGCTCTGTCCCTCACATGCCACTCACAGGCTGAGGGGCTTGGTGAGCTTTGAGCCACAGGGCTGCTGGAACTGGCCATGCCCAGCCTGGGGCAGCCCAGCCTCTCCTCAGGCTGTTCCTGGGGCAGGCACCCCTTGCATTCCAAAGGCAAAAGTAAGGAGCAAAGCCTGCAGATCCCTCTGGGGCCTGTGATCACACCTCGTTACCTTCAGCCTCATCACCAAGCAGCTCCGTTTATGTGCAGGATCCCTTTGAGACAAGTAGGGCAAACCTACCCTCTGGTTTGGGGCACAAGAGGATGAGGCCAAACTGCCACACTCCCACTCCTGCTCACCTTCACCACCTGCTACAGTCAGCTGCCTTTCCTTTCTTCTATTTCTTTTCCCCCTCTCCTCTCTCTGCACAGACAAACCTTGCAATAATCACGAATGAACAAAAACCATCTCAAGGTTTTGTTCATAAACCACGTACAGGAAGCAGAGAGCAAGGCTTCACAAACCTGCTCGTGCATAAACACTCATTTTATGGCCACTTGTGTTCTCAGTAATTTTATTTTGTCTCTTACTCAGCCCTTTCCTCAGTCATTAAGTGGCTTCACTGCAGTTTCAGCAAGGCTTCCATGCATTTTATTGGGTTTTTTTATCTTTCCCTCTACTCTTTCAGCAGGCTTTGGGCAAGCATAACCTTGAGCTTGCTCTGCCACCAAGCTGGTCCCAGAAACCTGATGACAGAGATCTCACCCAGCAGATCTGCACCTCACCACTGAAGGTGTTGAATTGAGAAGGCAGCTTGCCCTGAAGAGGAAGGAAAAGGAGGTTGCACACTGTGTATGGGCAAGATTAAAAACACCAATCCAGCTGTCACACACAAAGCTATTGCCACTGTACATCACCAAACAGGCAAAGCCACAAACCAGGAACAGGGAGGCCACCAGAATCTGGCAAGAGCAGGGTTTCCTTCTGAATGCAGTAAAAGAGATCAGACTGTTTTGAAACCTTCCCTTTTTTCCCCATTCCATCACACAGTCCTTTTGCAGTTTCATTGCAACTAATGGAATTAAGGTCAGGAGGAATTAGTGGAAAGCAGAGACCAAAACCACCAGGGAGATTTATTTATTATAACCCCAAATAACCACAGGCAGCCTGTGCAGGCAGCAGCCACGTCCCTTCCAGAGGAGAGGAGAGCCAAAGCCAGGCTGTCACCCCGACAGGATGGACCAGCAGCTCACAGGGAACATGGAGGCCAGACAGGAAGATCCCTTCACCCCAGAGCAGTTCCTTCTAGACTGGATAAACAGGCTCCCTGGATGGATTTTAAAAATTCATGCACAAAAATGTGGCTGTCTGAGGAGTGTGTTTGTCTGTGGGGTTTTTAGCAGAGAAAACCCCTCCAAATGAAAGCCATCCAACCCTGCTACAATGCACACACCTGTGTGCATGTACTAAGGGAAACAGAAAACCTTAGTGTTGTTCACACCTACAGGTAATAAGCCACCTGAATGAAAACAACCATTCTTACATCTCAGTGGGGTAATATAAAGGGTCACTGCCCACACTCAGGCTGGGGAACCCACAGAGACTGAGCCCTCACCCACATGACTGTCAGAGCAGCAGAAATCACCAGGCTCTTTCAAAGCCAGCCAAATTTCCCCATGGCTGTGCCAAAACCAGAGCTCCCCCTTGTTCTCCCTGCCAAGGCCTGCTGTGATGTGTCCAGAGATGGGCTCAAGCACCAGAGGAGGCCTGAAGGTCAGAGGGACTTTTACATCCCTGTTCATTTTTCAAGAATAAAACTTCAGTGACAGATTACTTGGGCAATAAGGATTCATTTTGTTTTCTCTTGCAGTCCCATTAAAAGTCTATGCATTTTAATGCTCTTCAACAAAGCCTCCAAGTTATAGATCCATATTAATAAGCACAACAAGAAAACCCACCTCTTCCTGCCTTTTTGCTGTTCTTTCCCCAAACTCATTCAAATTACCTTGAGCTTTCCTCTAACAAACGCAGGAGGAAGAGACTGCCACCACTCAGCAGTAGCCTCAAGAAGCATAAATTCATTAGCTAATGGGCTGTTTGCAAGCTGCAATGGTCAATTAAATATACAGAAAACATCATCCCCCTGACAGTACAGCACCCCATCTTAATCCCATCAAGGCATAGGCAAACAAGCTCATCATAGTTTTGCTTCCAGCCCTGCCATCCTCTCAGAGCCAGAAAAGCCAGGTGAATTTTCCCACAGCCCCTCTGAGCTGAAAAGCTAACATTGTTTAGGGTACAAGTAGATTGATTAACTTTCAAGAACACTTAAGTAAAGACCAGACACTTTGTCAATATTATTTTGCTCTTTTAACCTTCTAGTTAGAGAGAAGTATAAAAACTGCCTAAAAGGCACAGTATGAAATTTTATTTTCATCCTCTTATTTAACTGTAATTTGTTGCTCATAAAAAGACAAAGTAAAAAAATATTAAACTTCTTAATGCCATTTCCAGACCTTCAGAACAGAAACTCTTTCTCCAGCCACCAGTAGGGTAAAGAAGACAAGCCCAACACAGCCAGGGGCAAGAGCAAAGCCTGCTCCACCCAAGGGCCAGCTCTGGATTATCCACAACACGGGATGAAAGGTCTTTTCTCCCCAAACAAGGGATCTCACCAGGCTGGCACTCACCTGGTACAGCCACACTGCTCCTCAATGCTGTGTTTGACAGGCCAGGGGATTGTCCTCAACAGGACCAGAGAATTCAGTGTAAAACTCAATGCAAAATGCCATTTCAGTACAGGAAAATGAAGGCAAGTTCACTTCACACAATGCACTCCTGGTTTAGAAAAACTCATGACAATTATAAACCCATTATAGTTTCAGTATTTCCTTCTGGCACTAGATGTCTGCACAAAGATGAATTTCCATCAGAGAAGGAACTGTTCTGCATTCTGGTATATACTTGAGCACACAAAAAGATGAGAAACACCTGTAAAGCAGACTTGAAATTTGAAAAGCATCATTTAAAGTTACTTAGAAATATTTCCTGATGCTGATTTGAGTTCATTAGTAATGATTATTTAATGCTTGCTCATGACTAGGGAGGAAAGGATGTGATTTCTTACCCAAGTTACCTGCTGTTGTTGGATTTCTACTTGTTGCCTGATATTCTGATGGATTTCCAGCTGGATGGCTGAGAAATGGAATACCAAGGGAAGGAGCAAACAGACTTCAGCATATTCATATGGGTACCCAGGACATGTGTGAAACACTCTGGTAAGCAGGTGTTCTATTCCCACACACAGACAGACAAGAATGAAGCCAAACAAGGAAGGACAGTGCCCTCCCCTGTGTAAGAACACAGGGATATGTATATATTAACGTATAAGCATCTATATATTAATGTATAAGCACAAGGCACTTTCTTACAAAAATCAGATTTGCAAAATCTTACCAAAAAAAATTAAATATCACATCTATCTTCCACGCTGCAAACCATAAACCCACTACAAGTGTAATTATATATAATTAGTTGTGTGTTTGTAAACCCAACAGCTTAATCATGTTTAATTAACCACATTGTAATTGGAACATTTGATAGTTAAATGTTTTCTTGTTTAACTGATGAACACCTGGAACACACAATTAGTTTCGCCATCAATAAATTAACTTTACCTAAAATCTGTCATTAGTAATTATTTTCCTTCCTTCCTGGTAGACCACCAGGATTAGAGATAATAAATAGCCAAATCAGATCCATAGCAATTTGTTCAGACCACAACTGTAGGAGCCCTCCTGCTGCCAATTTTACTTCTCTCTCAACATTCTTCAGCAGAGGTTACTAACTGTGGCATAACTCATTGTTTTCCCTTGGGTTTTCATTTCTAAAACTCATTTTTACTGCTGTTGGTTGTCCTTTTTTTTTTTTACCCATTTTTTGCTCACCCATTTCAAGGCACTCAGACATATAAAAATGAGAGGCCTTGGAAAAGTGGCCACTCAGAAAAATAACTGGAATGTTTTCAAAAGAAGAGAAAGCAGCCAATACAAAATATACAGCATTAAACTGCAGGGTGTATGTGTAGGTCAAGCACTCCTATTCACTGTCATTACTCGTGATCACTGGCATCTGCTGTGGAACAGAGAGGCAGCAAATCTAAAAGGCTAAAAGGAAATAAACACCAGGCAATGACAGACTGTTCAACTGTCATATCATAGCCTTGAAATCACAGGATCAGGAGGCCTTAGAAAAGGACTAGAGATTTGTACAAACAATAACATACACTATCCTAAGGATTTCATAGTGGTTTGAAGCAGTAACACCCCTCTGGAGCTGCAGCAGAATCACAGACTAGTCTGAGTTGGAAGGGACCCTCACGGATCATCGAGTCCAACTCTTCAGTCTATGACGCACACAGGGGATTGAACCCATCACCTTGGCATTATTACAACCAAGTTTTAACCAACTGAGCTAAGGCTGGTACAGAGAACTGGGGGTCCCATCACTGCTCCCAGGCTTCCTGCAGCAAATTCACAGCCAGCTCTCACTGAATATTGATACCAACATCTATAAATCTGATCATGAGACAAAGGACAGTGAAAAGAAAGAGCAATTTCTTTCAACCTGGATGTATCTGGAGCAGCTTCATTTCATGTACACAGACTGTAGTTTCCTTAAGTGAGCCAGAAATATATTGCAATCTCTTTTTGTTCCTTTGCACATTGGTGCAGAGAAATGAGAATTCAATCAGACCCTACAACACTGTGGGTGGCTTAGCAGGGAACAGGCAGAGGTAGAAAATTATGTGAGTGAGGCTGTGACAAATGAGAAATGAGGTGTTGCAGATGCAGAATCTCTTTGAGTTAAAAAAACCACATAATCACCAGATCTTCCCAGAGCCTTTCAAGAGAATATTGGCAGTACTGATACGTGGCAGACAAAACACCAGTAGAGAAATTTTCAGCCCAAGTGACTGAAGTTGTTGAAAAAGTTACTCAGAGCTGGCCAGTCTATTCAGCCTACCTGTGATTAGCATGACCAGGTTGCTGCTCCATGCCTAGGCAGTGTTTCACATCCAGTTTGCTGTAGCTGTCCATCTGCCCACTATTCTCACAGATTTAACTCTCATGGAAGGACTGCATCTCCCAAAATTATCTCTAGGAAATTTTACATCTCCTGTAGCAAGTGATACAGCAAAAGATGAACTTTCCAATGAACTGCTGGTAACACACTGCATGGAAAAAATGAGATCTCTTGCAGGCTGTAATACAGTTATTTGCCTCAAGCAAACTAAAAATTGAATGGCAGAACCAGCTGGATACAGCTGGTAGAGTGAAAAGTTTACCTCCTCCTTTCCCTACTGCTCAGCTGCAAGAGCATTAGTCAACAGAGCAAAGGATTATTTGTACTTCACTCCGATTAAAAAGGATAAATGCTAAAAATTAATCCAGAGCCTTCACTTCAAGCAATAACACACAGTGCTTCAATAAAGGAGGAAACAGCTTCGATGAAACATCAACTGGGCTAATGAAAAAGATCACTGAGATGATCTTGACACGAATATTGGGCAAAATTTGCTTTCAGGAAAAAGGAACAGAAGCCCTGCCTTTATACCTGACCTGATTTTTAACATGGATACCATGAACTGGTATCTTATTTTTGCATTACTTTTCCCAACATTTTTCTATTACTTTTCCATTTCCAATTGATATTCTTCCTCTTGACAAGGGGGAAACTGGGGCTTAAGCAAACCCAACCAAGAATTAAAGGATAAATATTGCCTAATGACAGGCAAATGGCATTAAAACATAGGTGGCATAAAGGTTGAGGCTTTCCCTCTGCTCAGCACTCCTAGCACCCAAGTCAGGATAAAACCCCAGCAATCCTTAGGGAAAAATACAGCAATATTAAAGGTGAAACATAGAAAGGAGTGAAAAAGCTGAAATGAGTTCAGACTTCCTTTCTGGACAACATGTGAACATCACAGATGTATTTAAGGACAGCCAACATTTTTTTGTTGTTGTTTTTTGTTAGGGTGTTGTTTTTGTTTTGGTTTTTTTTTTTGGTTGGTTGGGTTTTTGTTTTGGTTTGGGTTTTTGTGGTTTTTTTGGTTGGTTGGTTGGTTGGGTATTTTTGGTTGGTTGTTTTTTTTAGTACCTTGAGATTTGCAGCTAAAACACGATAAAATCCAGAAAGCAGCAGGATTTTCTCAAATGCTGCAATAAAGACTTCAAATCAGTTTAAAAACAGATAAAGAAAGAAAGGCAATTCCACAACTAAGTGCTAAAGCACTGAAGAGGTTGTTGTAACACATAAAGAGATGAACTGTGCAGATGCAACATTACAATCAAATTTCTACACACAAATAAAGCACAGGGGAAGAGCCAAAAGTGGTATTTAAGGATGGAGATTGTGACCTAATGTGTATAATTAACCCACTTGAACTAACTCAGCTCCCTTTGTTCTTTTTACAGAGAAATGGAAAGCAATAGATAATGGTCCCACACTGAGGAAAAAATTAGGGCATTTCCCACACCCCAAAATGCCTTGTCTTTATTAAACATAATGGGAAAAAGAGTTGCTCTATGTAACAAACTTTCAGTTCTACGAAGTCAAAGCTTTAGGCAAGACATGCACTCAAAAAAAAACCCAACCCAAAAAACAACCAACCAGTTACTTGACTAAAATGCTGCCTCTTCAAATTTGCTGTGATAAAAACAGTGATGAATAACACATCGTTGGCGTGTCACACACACCTGATAAAAGATAATCACTGGTTACATTAGTCCCACTGAAAGTATTTCTAATAATTTTCTTATTTCTAAACATATAATTGGAAAAACACCTTTTTCCCCCATCCTTTTACAGAGCAGTAGCAAAACACAGCCAGGATATTTCAAGTAAAATGGTAAAAGAGGTGTTAAATTGCATGGAAATTGTATGAAGCAAAAACAGAAGTTGATGTTTCTGCTCATATTTATTTTTTTCTGTCTTGGAGAGGAAGTACCAAACCAGCTTCCACACTGGCCTAGGCCCCTAAAAAGAAGCTCCAGGTACCACATGTCCTGCCAGGGCTCTGGAAAGATCTTTAACTTCTTTGGGGAGACTCAGCTTTTAGTCATCAACCCACCAAATTCACAGAAGTCACTCCAGGCAAAGAATTCATTAATTCCAGGTCAAATAAAGCAGAAATAAGCATGTTCAAAATGCAAATTGTCTTTGTTTCCCATTTTTCACATAATGTTGAATAAAAGGAAGAGGAAAAATGCACTGATACAGTGCAGGAGGGAGAAATACACTCCTACCACATAATGGTACCTTTATGATCCTTCTGTTCCAGTCTTGTCTCTGCTTTGGGAATACAACTTTATATCATTCTATTTCTTATTAAACTTTATTTCCTGCAATAAAAAAATTGAAGTCAACAGTAACAAAACTTGGTTTCTACCATATCCCTGCTGACCCAATTATCCTTTGAAGAGGTATAATCAGTCACTATGGTTATAAATGTTAATGTAATGAAAGGCATTAATATTAGTCAGGGAAAAGAAAAATCACCAACTCCATTCTAACCCTTATGAAAGCAAATGAATAAATAAGTGGTCAGAAGATAAAAGCTTGCAGCACATTCTGCAGGCTGTTTGTCATCAAGCTTCATCCCCAGAGGTTGAAGAAATGCATAGATTATCCACCCCTATGCCAACATCACCTAAACATTGCTCTGATCCCCAACTGATCCTCACCTCCTGGGATCCTGATCAGGCTCCTGGCACAGCACAGATTGTGGTGTGTATAAAACTGCACACACTTCCAGAGGTGCCTGTTCAACTGAACTGTCCTTTACCTATGGGACTTCTCCAAACACAGAGGCCTGGCAGGAACCTTTTCCTATCAATCCATCAGATAAAGGGCCAAAATCAAAACAATGCATCTATTCTTCAAACAAGCCTGGGTAAACATCCTGGGAAAAGCAGCATTCAACACAGATGTTAAAATAATTGTCTTTTTAATAACAAAACTGTGTTTGCCATAAAAACCCCTGTAACATTTGTGATGCAACTTTTCCAATGTAAATATATTAACTGTTAACCAAATACTGTTCCCTTGCAGGAGGAATTTCCAATTGATATGTGAAATATATGGGATTATATATTACTACATATACTATACAATATATAACTCATGTTCAATAATTTCTCATTCCACATGTACAGCTAGAACTTCATAACCTTTGTCCAAAAGGGTACTCATCCTCTCCTTTAAGTGCACTTCAAGTCTTGGCAGTTTTTTCCAATAGATTATTATTTTTCATTTAATGCATCTCCTCCTGCACAACAAAAACTTGCTCTCTCCCACAGTAGAATACATTTATTCTCCATTCAGATCTCCTGCTCAGGTTTCTGATGTCAGACATAAGGACAAAAAGCCATACAGATCTTTGGTCTCTTCACACCGTGAGGTATAACTGTAGTTTAGAGTTAAAAAACCTGCAGAGAAAATTGGTATACACAGGATGCTGCTCCTTTTCACATTTCCAGCTTGACAGAATATACAAGGCCATCTAAATTTTAAATTATACACACCACTTCAATTACAACGTTATAGCTTCATCTGAAGCTAGCAATTACAGTTTGTAAAATAAATTAATACTTCACTTCAAGAAGCTGCAGACAAGTCCAAACCTCTGAAGTGGGTTTTTGTTAAGTCATTAAATTAATGCACAGATTTGTCAGCTCTTTTCTCACAAGCTTTGATCAACTTCTTCCATCTTCCCAATGTGCTTCCTCACAAAGCTGCTCAAGATGCTACAAACAGCATTAAACATGAGTCCTGGAATGTTTCCTGTCTGCCCTTCAGCTGTTACTGCACCTTCTCAATGGACACTTCATTTTCCACCAGACAGGCCTCAAATTCAAGTGTCTTCTCCTAACAGGTTTGCCTGTCAGACAGAAAAGAAATAATTGCTGAAAAATGTTTTACATGTCTTATTTTTCTTGTTCTGTTCTACAGTGTAATATCAATTGTGAAAACCAGAATTCATGAATTTTTTTTAACATTAGGAGTGGTATTTGAACAGCTCAGCAGCTGCTGGGTTTTTTTTTCATTTCAACTGAATGCAGTTACTGCTCTGCATTAGGCATAAAAAGAGTAGAATAATGTGTGTAGTATAATTAAACTGATTAAGTACAATAATTACCAGATAATTAACAAGATAGCATAGAAGAAAAAACATAAGAAAACCACATATTCTGTTACTTGTACACTAAGCCTGCTTAATTCTAAGCTAACAGTTCCTTTCCTCATAGAAATCCCCCCTGCCCCTCCCTTTTAATACTAATTCTTCTGGGAAACCATTCCCCAACTTAGAGGATATACCTGACATTTTTTATTCTATTTCCTGTTGAATCAAACAAAAATTTCATTTCTCACTTAAGAAGTTTCATTTAGTGCATATCAGCAACAGAAAAACACTTTAAATAGCTTTAACCCAGCAGACTAAAGGATAAAACACTTCCTCAGATACATATTAATGGTAGATTATGTTCCACATGGCAAAAAGGCACAATCCAATATATGAAAAATATGCTTAGTTGTTTTCCTGTAAAAGTATAGGAATGTTGCTGAATGTATTGTTCCTGATTATTTTAGCCTGCCTTTCTAAAGTTTCTTTTCCTTTAAGGAAGCAAAATTGTATTAATTCACATATAATGCAATGCCTACAGGTGAATGCCATTAAAACTTCATTCTTAAAAGAGCCAAGGAATAAATTTCACCTCCCCTGAGTGCAGGTGAACAATGATGGCTGTAAAAACCTCATGCATGTGTTTGTTAAGGCACAATCTGAGCAAGATGCAGGCCAGTCATGCTCACAGGAGATAGAGGGCAAAATAATGCAAAGGCACAGTAAAAAAAAAAAAAATTAATTACTCTGCCTCTTCATTTTTGAGCACTTGGTATCTGGGACTCTGGAGGTCTTCGATGCTCTCAGCAAGTGGCTTATTCAGTGTTTCTGGTAGAAGCAGAGTCAGGAATCCTGCAGACAGTCCACTGATCCCAAACACCACGAATGGCACAGAAGGACTGAGAGATTTCTGAAATTAAAAAACTCACAGTAAAACCCCAGCATTCTTCCCTGCTCTCAAAACACATGAACTGCAGCCAAAACCAGAAAACTACAACTTGTCACTCCAGAAGTTCATCCAATTATCCCTATACTGGTAGAGCAAAGAAATCCAGTAAATGCCATTTCACAGAAACATGAAAACTTTGTTTACATGTCTAAGAGAACTCAGATACTGAGTGAGCCTGAGCTGTACCAAATGCATGTACAAATTACATGGCAACCATTTCACTAACAGATTAAAGAGCAACACCACACAGAACATTAGACTATTTCCAAAACTGATAAAATACTTTATTACAAAATATTTTTAAGTCTTGTTCACTCATTCTTGAAATTCAGTGTTACATTAAAAGTTGAAAATAATCTTACCATAGATGGCACAAACGGAGCCAAAATGCCCCCAAATCTGCAAGACATGGAGCAGACACCCAAGCCAGCATTTCTGTTTAAAACAAAGGATGCAAGATTTGCACTTTCAGAATACAAAACTGAATCATGTATGAACATGTGGTGGCACTGTCAGAGCCTATATATATATATGTGTGTGTGTATATATGTGTATTAATATATGTGTGTATATAAGTGTGTGTATATATATGTGTGTGTGTGTATATGTGTGTATATGTGTATATATATTTTTTTTAAGTTATCAGTAATCTTGAATTTAAATAAATATTTTAAAGACCTCCAGCAGTTACTCCAAAGATCTTCCTCAACTGGCTGCAGGTAAGGTAAAAAATCACACACTTCCAAACCCTCACCAAACCACTCTGCTGTGCAATCAATCCTTCCATCAATCAACAAGGAGAAAGGTTTTCCAACCTGCCCCCCAGGGCACTTTAATTGGCCGTCCCTGTGCTGAATGGGGAATGATTCCAAACTGGTACAGGATCTTCAGAGAGAAGATGCTGAATGTTCTCTGCAGCTGGGGCTGGAGCAGCCTGGGGCAGCAGCCCCTCCTCTGCTACCTCGGAAAAGTCAGTGTTTACCTCCAAACAGTTAATAACCCTCTGGCAGTGGGAAGCCTGAAAACATCTGGCCAGATGGGCCACTACAGGGGCTGCTGAATCCTGTGCTCTCTTCAGTTTTTAGACAAGTTTAAAATCATCTCATCTAGACTGAAATAATCACAGCATGGCTTAGAACAGCAAGATCCTCTTCAAAGGAAAGTTAGAAATTCCTCAGTGTTTCATTTCCTGACCCTTTGCAAAAATCATAGAATGGATTGGGTTGGAAAAGACCTCCGAGATCATCAAGTCCAACCCTTGGTCCAACTCCAATCCCTTTA
>JAWWEV010000167.1:63493999-63507902 GCA_035583235.1 Hafferia zeledoni | reverse complement strand
CCCCCCCCCCGCGAAGTATGACAATCTAACTTCTGTGTGGTAGAGGCTATAATAAATAATGGAACAGGCCAACTCAAGAATGAACAGGATATAAAGCAGCAAAGCTTCCTGTAGAGACAAACTATGTCACATAAATCTAACAAGGTTTTGAGAAAGATACAACACCTAAGAAAAAGGGGCTCCATTTGGTGCTGCATTTCCAAATCCTTCTGAAAGTCCAAAAGGAAGAATTTCAAGAGAAACAAATAAAGGTCATTGAGGGACTGGTGGCAGACTGATAGTAAACTTAAGAAGGGAGGAAAATCTAGACTGTCAGTGATAAATGTGTCACTATTTGACAGTCTTTAATTTGCATTTGTATTCTTGTGGGAATTCTAGTATTAATATGGGAGAACCTCATAAATCCCTGTGAAACAAAGTAGGAGCTGAAATGATCATTAGTGCCTCTTAAAATTAAGGCTGTGGTTTGTGGAAAATGTACATTCTCACAAACTTAACCCTTTCAAAAACCCAGGTGACTCTCAGAAGAAATCGTAATGTTTCATTGCCTTCTGTGTCTGATTTCTATCAGTCATAAAGTAGATTAAGTCAAAGGCAACTGACCAGTCCCAGGTATTTCTGTCACTTGCAGTGAGAACAGCCTTGCAGCAAACCTGCTGTTTTGCCAGATCTCCTGCACAGTTGCTTTGATGGACTGTTGTTGACTTGCCGCCTAACTAAAATATCTTAATCCTTAAATACACAATTTATTTCAGTACTCCTTTCAAAGTCTATGTTCAACTGAATTTCTTTCAACTGAGACCTGAAGGCCAAGTCTGCTTCTCTGTTCATGTAATTCTGTGTCTTTCAAGATTTTATGAAAGTCAGAAGTAATAAATAATGAAATCCTGACAAAGAAGTGTGCAGACTGATCCACAGACATTACTCCAAAGCCAACCTATATTTTATTACATTGCTGTAAGAGTCTTCGCATACTGTCAGAGGGCCTTTTTGGTCTTAATAAAGCACTCTGTATACTTTTATTTCTTGATCACATTTACTGTAAAAAAAAGTGCTGCATGCACTAATGCCAGTGTAGCCCCTCCTCAGCCAGGACTATGAGACAAAGCAGAGAGGTGCAATGCAAATACCTTTCAATTCCATACTTTATCAGGACCTTGCCCTCCTCTCCCTGGAAAATCTCATAGCAACATTTTAAAACAGATATTCTGGACCTTATCTCAAGTTTCTGCATCTACTTCTGTAGGAGTCCCATGTAGCAGCTGCCTCTTACCAAAAGAGGTCAGAATCGTAACTAATCGTATGTCATGTCTGCAAATTATGACATAGAGCCATCCTTAGATTAATACAGCTGGTGCATCTGAAATGCTCTTTTTTCTCATCATTCTGGCCATAAATTTGCATTTTCTTAATTTTTGGAAAGTGACTGTTTTCATTTCTTGCCAGTTTAACCACTTGGATTTTATGGGAACGATGTCAAACAGCTTACTAAGATTAAAGCTAACAAAGGCTCAGCCCTTATCACAGAGCCAGTCACTTCAGCACAGAAAACAATCAAACTGCTTAGGCATGACTTGCCTTGGATAACCCAGAGAGCCTTGTCACTTACAAAGTAAGAATCTCTATTTTGGACAGATTTTCATCTTAAAGGCCTTGATAGAATTAAAACCAGATCTGTGATATCATAAAGAGAAGACCAGAAATTGGATGTAAGAAGGAGATAGATTGCTAAGAAAGCAAAAGTAAGGAATTAAAATCTGATGTAATTAGATTTCTTATATCTTAATTTTTTTATACAGCAATAATTCATGGCATTTGTCCTGAGCCTTGTTTAGAAATGAGTAGTAAGGTCATAGCCAAAAGAGAAGCATCCTAAACTTCACAGGGCCATCTGAAAGGAAAAGGAAGGGATTAGAGAATCCTAGGGAGGAGAAAACCAAAACACAGAGCCAAAAACCCCCAACTGCTGTCATGTCTCTATACCTAATTGACAGGAAAATGTTATTTCTGAGAAAAAGGTAACATAAATAGAATGGTGGGAGTGATCTCCAGAAATCAGTGAGCTCACTGTGGACTTGGTCTGCTGAATATAAACCCCAACCAAGCAAAGATCCAGAAAGCATATGATTGAATAGTATTTGTATAATAAATAATGATAATTAGTATCTATAGTTTGTTGAGTCCATTACAAATATAGTTGTATTATTATAATGTTCATTATATTGTGTCATATATTGTCATTTACATGTATATTACGTATAATCTGTCTATATGTGTTATGTATAATAATAACTTGTATAATAAAATAAATTTCTTGTAATGTGAAATGCTCCCAAATTCTGCTGGTAGCTGATAGTGCTGCTATTGTTCATTTTAGTCCTATAAATGGAGAAATTTACATAACAATTTCAGGGTAACCAGCAGAGTATAACTACCTCTCTGAGGAAACTGTTAGGTAACAACTCAATAGCAATTAATTAAAAACCTGTGTTACTTGTTCTATTGAGTAATCCAGGGCAACAAAAATGCTTTTCACTGGGTAATATACTCAGTGTCATTAAATATTAGTGTTAGCTTTAGGTCTAGTTTTCCTGTATTCCTTTGAAAGTATATACATTTAAAGTAAAAGAAAATGAGGTAGTTTTAGCAGGATTATGGAGTGCACTGAGACTGCATAATCAGTTTCATTTGCATAAAACATCCTGCACTGACTTTTAAAATATATTTATATTTTAAAAAATGGAGTGTAAGACAAAACTAAGATTCGGTTTTTTTATTCTGACTAGACTTCCCTTCAATGGCATTTCCAGGGAAGAATTAATTTTGCAGGAGCCTTCGGTTTTTTTTTCTCTGACTGATGCTCTGAGAACAAGTTGTGACTATCTCAGAGGTGTGTTTTTTATGGTAGAGTATTTTCTGTCAGATTAATTGCAATTATGCAGCTATTCAGAAATTCAGTGCAGAACAGATTGCCAGCAGGGTGGGGAGAATGTTTATGGATTTATTTCCATAAATACTGGTGAATACTGCAAATGTGAAAACTTGTCATAGTGCAATAGCTTCTTATACTTACATGCAAGCCAGTCAAAGTGGGTTTGCATCACCTCTAATGGAATGATAAACACAGAGGCCAAATTCTGTTTAAATTGTATCCCATATATGTATTTTTTCATCATCCTTTATTGAATTTTAACAATCTGAAATGTTGCTGGAAATCATTCTACTTCTCATTTGTTCTAATTGCTGAGCACAGTAATTGTGATGGGAACTCCTGGAGACTGTCTTGTGTGCTACACCCTGATGGGAATGTGTGATGAATGGAGGTGTGCTCTTTTACAATACTGTCGTTATTTTCTTTATTTTTCTGCTGTTGTCGAATCTTTACAAATGCTCAGAAGAACAGCAATGTCAGGTTTATTGAATTTTATTAGTACTTGAGCCATGGGTGCACAGAATGAGAAAACAGGTACATGTTCAGGTGTATTTCAAGCATGCAACTTCTCATAACTGTTGCAAAAAACCTCAGTCCTACTCTTATTTGCATATATGGAGTAATCATTTTGTAATAGTGTCTTGATATTCTTTTCATTATCCAGGTCTGTAGAAAACTGTAACAATGGCTCTAACTCCTCTTAGCCTTCCTTGAAATGTTTCTGTATATGTGGGGAAAAAAATCTCTAAAGAGCAGTCATTTCTACTCTGTAACATAATCATAGAATCGTAGTCTGGTTTGGGAAATATTACTGGAGCAAAGCCACAGGAGCTGTCTCACTCCTGCCATGCCTTTGCACCCCTGTCCCAGCGAGCCTCGTCTTGGGGGAGCAAACAGACACTGGGTATTCTGAATCCCATTGCACTGGGCAGGGCACTGCTCCTTCTGAACAAGGGCTGCTCACTGTTGTCTTTACACACAGTGGAACTCCATGTTTGTGTTCAGTGGCGTAACATTTTACAAGATGTCACACTGTGCGTGCATAGCAAGACTGATGAAGAATTCCAAATATTATTCTTAAATAAAGACTACACATACATATATAAAATCTTAAAGCAAATGTGGGTTTGTGTAATACAATAAAACACCAGTAAAGGTATTTAAAGAACATAGCTTCCTCTTTTGTCCACTTTGCTGACAGAAACAACTGTTAAAGGCATATCACATCGGAGTTTGTGAAGACGTTGGCTTGGTGTGTTGTCAGTCACACACGGAGAGGGTGGCAGGTTCTCGTGATTGCCAGTGTTTCATTTACCATAACCTTGCTCCACCCGAAGAATCTTCTCACTCCGGTGTATTCTTGAATTTCCCAAATATGGGACCTTCTCCATGTGAGTTTTCCCTCCCACTGTAACTCCAATAACAACATAGGTTCGGCCTCACCTCCCACAGTGATTGTCTGGCTTTGTGAGAAGTGCTTTGTCCAGCAGCCCCAGGGTGTGAATTACAGTTGCATTCTTCCATCAGCTGAGTATTCACTCTCTCATAGGATACTGCTGTTTTCATTTAAGACCCAGACATTTTCCTACTCTTTATGGTCAGTTGTATCATGATTTTAAAAATGTCAAGGCATAAATAGTACATTATTTGGAAATTACACGCTCAATGTGATACAGGAAATGCAGCTCCAGGAGGCTTTTGGGCAGGCTGCAGATGCTTTCAGCCTGTGTGGAACACAGTGCTGTGCTGTGGAGCCCTGACCAGCTGCAGCACCCACAGCACTGTAGCAGTGCAGCCCACACTGGTGCCACAGGGCCCTGAGGCCAAGGGCTTGTCCTGCAGGGCCTGGGCAGCACAGTGTGGGCAGAGGAGAGGGGGGATTCTGTCCCTCTGCCCCACTCAGGTGAGAGCCCACCCGGAGTCTTGCATCCAGCTCTGGGGTCCCCAGCACAGGAAGGACATGGATGTTTTCCAGCACTTGTAACTTTTTAAAATTACATGTGAGGTTTTGCATACAGTTTAGCTGAGGGGGTGCAGAATAATGAAGATTTACTTTGTAATGAGGAAGGTCAGTTTATAAATATTTTCAGTTCTCTATGATTTAATAAGGCTGTGGAGATTTGATACTCATCTCTTTCCAAAAAACAGGCTTTGAAAAAGAAGAGAAGCATTTTCATAGCTGTCAGAGGGAGTTTGCCTCTGCTTTGACATGGTCTGCCAGTAAATGAATGGGTCTGGCAACTCAGTGCCCTATGGCGCTTTAGGCTTTCCAGTTTATGTAGCCTGTCCAGTTGCCTGATCTTTGGTGTGATCAATCACTATCTCAAAGAACTGTACTCAGCTTCCTTGTGCTGCTCTTAGTCTGCTTCAGTTGCCTCTTTTGAGGAATATCTCCTGTTTTATGGTATGACCTGAGTGCTCAGAGATGAGTACAGGAGGCAGTTCCCGCTGTCCCTCTCCACAGACTCCTCAGACATCAGCCTGCCAACTCTGACTGTAACCACACAGGCCTCTGCCACAAGGAACTCTGAGTTTACAACTGGCTGCTTCACATAGAAAAAGTGGGGGGACAAGGTGGAGTAAAAATTATGAGACTGAAGTTGGGGGTCAGGTCCACTTTGGTGGTGGGGGAGTAATTTACCCATCATGGTAAAAGGAGCAGCCTGTGAGACAAAAGCTTGTTGCTGGAGAGCCACGGCGGCTTCTGAGCATGATTATGTGAAGCTGGGCTCTCTGTATGTAGTGGACACATGGGCAGTACACAGCAACCACATGCCCAGCACCTTCGTATTGGCAATCCAGAACAAAGCAGGGAAGTTCGCGTACCGAGAGGTGCAGATTAAAATCATTGCCAGTCCCTGCTATGGTTTCTCCCCATTTTAATGGGTATAGGGATACATAATTCCTCCTAAGTAATATGTTCCTGGATTTGGTATTGTTATTTCTGCATGAGTATCCCTAATAAGGCAGTTAAATGCCACCCTGACACTCGATCCCGTCAGATCTCGGAAGCTGAGCAGGGTTAGTACTTGGATGGGAGACCTCCTGGGAATACCATACCAGGTGCAGTCGGTTCTAGTCCTGAGGACTTGGCTGTCACCGTCCAAGCTCGCTCAGCCGTGGCAGATGAACCTCAGGAGTTAAACGGTGGGGCCAGTTCTGTGCATGCTGTGCCTCATCTAAAAAACCCTGCACAAGCTCGAAGGACACACCACATGAGGAGAGCCCTTCCCAAATCCTAATTCACAAAGCTCAGCCATCGTCATCCCTGATGGTTTTTGTGGAGTGCTGACCTCTGTGTGAAGGCAGCACACCGTATCAATGGTCATTTTCTGCCACCTCTCAAGTGCAACTACTGCTCCTTTATTTTTTGTCCTCCGTTCCAGCACTTCCATCTTCTCTTTCCAGCATCAAAAAATTCTAGCCCCATTCCTCTCTTCTATTTCTCACATTGATGGGACCAATAAAAAGTAAATGTAACAGAAACTTAAGAACCCACTGATGTCATGTTCTTTTTCTTGTTGCCTTCATCGGAGAGGAACTGTAAAGCCTCTGTGAGGTTTCGTGTTGCAGGTCTGTCTCCAGCATGGGTCTGTGATGCTGGATGTACTAATGCAAGTGTATTTAGTGGAAAGGACTGAGTGGGAAAAATGGTCCATAATAATTCCTGATTATCTCAATCTTATTTTTGAACAACAATCTTCCAAACATTCATGATTTTACAGATTCCTCTGCATTTACTGTGTCTTTTCCTAATGCTTCCCTTGCATGCCTTTTCAGCTGAAACAAGGCTGTGCACTCAAGTAGGAGTCACTGAAGCCTTAAAAAATAAAAAGCCTATTTTCAGTGCTAGATGTGCTAATAATGTCATGTAAATCTATGGCTATAAACTGCATGTGGCCCAAACACACTGGATCAGTTCCACAGATGCTGAGCAGCTGTTGTTGACCCTGGATATTTGTGTGTGCCATGCAGGTGCCTGCAATGTCTCTGTACTGTGTAGGTGTGTGGTGGCATGCTATGCTCTACCTGGGGCTTTACCATCAAGTTCTCTCATCTGTTGACCAGAACATGCAGCACTAGAAGTCCAAGCAGATCCTTGAAATGCTGTGTGCAGTTGTGAACTCTGCTCTCCGTGGGGGTGGTCTCTACTGATTTTATTAAGGATTAATGGCAATTTTGAAGGCAAAATACACAGAAACATATAGTTCCTTTCTCTGCTGGCAGCTGTGGCAGAGCTGTAGAACCATCAGGAGAGCTGGATCAGAAACTCTGGGAAAGCAAGGATGACAATTACAGCTCTAGTATGGTTAATGTGGTACCTCATTGTCATCAACAACTTTCCTGCATGTAAACTGTTTCCTCTGCCGAAAGCAGGCTGTGAAGAGGTGGCACTGCTGGAGGAGTGTGTGTCCCATTTCACTATAGTAGGAGCTCAGACAAAGGAGAAGGTGGTGGTAACGTACAGCTCAGCCCATGGATCAGTTCACACAGAGGAGCTGCAACTGGTCTTGCCCATTTCTGTGAAAGCTCTTAGGTACTGACAGCTTCAGGACAGCTGAGATTATTTCAAATCATGTTATCACAAATATCAGTGAGAAAGAGTTGGGCAGAATTAGAGCAGCAAAAGGCTGTAACCTTGCTATCAGTGGGTAATGAGGCATTAACCCTTCAGGCTTTGTACAGCCTCTGATCTCAGCTGGTATAAAGTTGGAGGATTGTCCTTCCCTAATATAATGTGGTTGGTTTTGTTAGTTAGTTAGTTTGTTTTGTTTGTTTGTTTTGTTTTGTTGGTTTCGTTGTTGATGTTTTTAGGTTTTAGGTTGTTTTATTTTGGCGTTTTTGTTTTTTTTTTTCCTGTAATAGAGTCTCTTCCAATGTAGTTGCTTGATAGTGGGACTAGTTATGTAAGGAATTCAGGGTTATTATTTTATAGAAACATCAGGAGAAGGAACACTGTACCAAATCCATAATCTGATGTGTTTTGGTGATGCTAGCACACACAGTGTACTTGTTGAAATGTAAAATGCATTGAATGGCTTGTTAACAGAATGGAAAATAGCTATGAGAATGTGACCAGCAGTATAAAAATTCTCTGAATGAGAGATAACTGAAGGGCTGGAGCACTTCTGCTGAAGACACAGGATGAGAAAGCCAAGGTTGTTCAGGTTGGAGAGGAGATGGTTCTCTAAGGGGACACCTTAGAGTGGTCTTTCAGTACTTAAAGGGAACCTACAGGAAAGATGGGGATGGACACTTTATCATTATTTATAGTGACAGAATGAGGGACAATGGTTTTAAAAAGACAGAAGGCAGGGTTAGATTAGATATTATGAAGAAATTCTTCCCTGAGAGGGTAGGCAGGCCCTGGCACAGGTGCCCAGAGAAGCTGTGGCTGCCCCATCCCTGGGAGTGTCCAAGACCAAGGTGGACAGGGCTTGTAGCAACCTGGGCTAGTGGGAGGTGTCCCTGCCCATGGCAGGGGAGGTGGAACCAGGTGGTCTTTGAAGGTCATTTCCCATCCAAACTATTCTGTGATTCAATGTTTCTATGACACTTGCAGCTCCAGAGCAGTAGGAGACAAGTATTTTAATAGGAACAATAGAGATGCAAAAACTGGGAATCCCTCCAGGCATCTGAACACTTATGCATTGCAAGAGCCCAAGAAATATTTCTGAAGGATATCCACGGGGATGAGAAGCCTGCCAGCTTCAGGGAGCCAGGCTGCCCTGCAGATGGCAATCTTGCACTGTGGCAGCCTGGCAAAACCATGCTCAGAGCTCTGGCTCGACAGTAAGGGGTATTTGGCATTTACATTGGGTTTGCTGGGAAGTGACTGTATTGCAGCATTTTATGGCTTCAGTAAAATATGCTCCAGAGAAGGAGATTCATAGCTGTTATTTACTTTTCTAAAACAAAAGCACAGATTTACTGTGCTGCAGGGTCATTCCTTTCAAAGGTGTGTTCAGTACATCACAGAGCACACACTGCTGCAGTGACCAGGTCATCTTTCAGCTACTGCTGAGTAAAGGCTTTGTCGAGTGGCCATTATACCCATACTTTCACTTTGGTTCAGGTAGGAAAGAGCAAGAATATCAGTGCAACAAAAACCACATACGGATTTCCCCACAAAATACTTGTCAAAGCATTTTCTAACAACTTTCTCTCAAAAAATATCCTTTGGGGGAAAGGGACTGGACTAAGAAAGGTGGAGGTGGATGGGAAAGAAGGAAGGAAACGTCATACCAGTCTATCATACTATAACCATGTAGCCCTGTAACATTTATTAGCCTTTGCTAATAACCTTTATTAGCTAATAACCTTTATCAGCCTTTGTTAATAATGGGCTGTGAGCTCTGTACTGAGTTTGCCAGGCCTCAGCACTAAGGCTCATCACAGCTGCTCTGTCCAGACTTGATGTGACTTGCCTGTAGCTTCCTCTCACCCAGCTGAGCTGTGACAGACATTTTTCTGACTTAGCAGGTGTCTGTAGCTAATCTGCTTTACTTCTGCTAATCTTTTTTTGGTACAACCATTGTTTTCCACAGACCTGGACCCCTGGGTGCACAACACCCATGTCCTGGGCTGCTTTAGCAGGACCACAGTGGAGGTGCAGGGCAGGAAGCATTCCCTTCTGCCCAGCACTGCCTTTGGTGTGTATCCACAAGTGTGTGGCCATCAGTAAGGAAAAGCTATGTAGGGACTGGGGAGAGTGTAATAAAGGGATTTAAAGCTGGGGCTAAGCTTATGAATTACTAAGAGCAGTGAGGGGAGCTGAGTTAGATTAGCTGGGTGACCAAGCTTCTAATGGGAAATAAGATTCTGTGACTTCAATAGCCAGTCAGCACCATATAGAAAAGACATAAACTCCCCTTTTTCTTGTCCCGTTGCTTATTTGTTTATCCCTGTCTGTCTGTCTGCTTCACTTGCCTTATTCTCATAGTGAACATCTGTGCTGATATTTGTGAGCAGAATCCTTTCTGGTCTGTACTTGTGCAGCAAGTAGCAGACCAGAGCTACACTTTGTGCCTGAATTTTCTGGATATCATGTAATTAGACCTGGCAGCAATAATAATAGGCTTTTCTGCATGCACTGTATATAGGTAACTGTGTATAAATAACCAGAAAGATGGAAAACAGAATGGAAAGGATGGGAATTTTGACGTTATCTAGAGACAAGACATGAGCTGCTGTCTCTTGTATTTAGCTTCTTGACTGCAGCTAAGAGGGAAAAATGTGCATGCATGAGACTTGATGTGTGAGCCACATCCTGGCCAATGCTGGGCCCACAAACTTGCACAGTGATTTCTTCTTCCATGTCCACTAACATAATGATTTCTTTCTTTCACACCAAATTACAGAGACAGCAAATTACCTCCTGAAGCTGATGTGCCCAAGTGCTCTATCCAGCCTTGAGAAGTTCTCAGATTAAGCACACAAAAACTAATGGATCCTAGATGATTCTTTCCTTCACCCCCTGAATACACTTGGTCATGGAAACAGAGACCCTGCTTAGACTGTAAATGCAATCTGCCTGGAAGGATTCTTAACAATTTTGAGGATCGAGTCACCAACAGGTTAAGGGAGAAATTGCTATGAGAATGTCAGGATGGGGCTAAGCCTTCTAATGGGTGTATCTGACATAAGAGATGGAACAATTTAAAAAATGGACCCTTTGCTTGCACTTACTTGGGAGACAAAATAGTAATGTTATGTGTTGGAATTCTATTTGGTATTTGGCTTAAAAAGCAAGCTGTGTGCTGAACTGCATATGTTGATTGGGTGATGTGACTTTAAGAACTATTTAATGAAGTCCGAGATGCCTGCTGCAGAGTTCTCAACAGCTGCAAGTGGTCAACCAATTATGAAGGAGTTTATAATGTAAACAACATGATTAACCAATTGTCATCTCACAGAGTGCCATCACCTGTGGAAGGTTACAGTCTTAAAGAGGTATATAATTGTATGCGGGCATGAATAAAAGTTAGTCGTTGGTCTGTTGTAGCCAGCTTCTATGAAGTCACCTCAACATTACCACAAACCCGTCTCCCCGGACTAAAGTTATGTGTTTCTCTGGTGTCTCTAGATTACAGAACAAGTAGCCACGAAAAGCTTGGGCCCTGACTCCAGGTGCTGGCAAATAAGCAAGCATTCTGATTACATAATATATTTATATATATGATATTACAAAATTAAGGAAAGTGTTATGTTCTTTCCTTCAAATTAATTAAAACAAAAATTTATCATTTTTTCCTGGCCAGTATCTAATTCCAAGTTTCAGAAAGAATCTTCTAACATGGTCCTAACATTGCAAGTCTGTTTGCCTCTGCTGACATGAGTCAATGCAAAATGCCACTTCCAAAAGCAACCATGAGGGTGAGTAAAAGCAGAAGTATCTTGAATGTAGAGAGAGTCTGAAATAATTCACATTGAAAAATTACTTTTTCTCTGAAAAATCTCCTGAATTAAAAAGAAAAAAAAGGACAAAAAAATGAAAGAGCAAGTTACAAATAAAAGCTGATAAATTCATGTAATGTAGGTGTTGGGAGTGTGGAGAGGGCTCTGCTGACTGGAAGCCAGCCAGTGTTATTCCAGTTTACAAGAAGGGCTTGAAGAAGGACCCAGAAAACTATAGACCTTCTAGTTCAACCTCAGTTTCTTGAAAAATGATGGAGAAGGTTATACTAAGTGCTACTGAAAGGTATCTAAAAAATAATGCAAAATTCACATCAAAACCCCTCACTGCCAGGTGTCTCTTGGAGTTCCTTTCTTCTCTGAGGTTCCCTGTTTCACTCTCTCACTCCCTGTTTCAAGGTTAAATTTTTCTCTTTAAAATTTGACCTGTTGAAAATGTGTTTTATAATTCATTTTTAGTTTCTCTGTACAGTGTGTCTAAATTTATTCAGTACGAGTAAAATTCTAAATGAGGCCAGTGACCTTCAGGAGAAAATACTTGCCCTTTCACAGATGGGGTTTTTTTCCCAACTTAAACACAGAAACAAGGTAGCTGTTTATTTTCTAGCATTTAACGTACCATAAAAGTATCTCAGTAGGAACAGAGTTAGCAGGTACTTAATCTGACAGCAGCCAGAATTACGGTGCGAGTTTTCTCTCAGATTCACTCTGGCTGGCAGGGCCTTGTGGCAGACCCAGACAGTGCTGGCATCGCAGCAGGGTGAGGAGCAGCGGAGGGTGAGCTGTGCAAGAAGGAAATCGCTTCCAGCAGTCATGATGACCACGACTCTACAGACTTTGCAGTCCTTCAGAGTCCACAGGATATATTTACTGCCGGAATGCAAGCAGTGGGGCAGCCTTTGTTTGGAGCCCACTGAAAGGGCACAGAGCTCCCTGGGGAAGCCTTTTAATGCTGCTGTTTGTCCAAGTCCCCCAGTGTCCGACAGCCACCACCCAGCCGAGCTCTGCACAGGCCTGGCCAGGGACACAGGGCGTGTGGTGGCAGCATGAGCAGGGGGAGCTGGGAGGAAATGTCAGCAATGAACCCTTTGACCTGGGCTTGTGACCATCCAGGGAACACGGGAGTCTCCTGCAGCCGTACCTTGGGTGGCCAAGCAAGCCCAGCACGCACTGCTGGCACTTCCCAGAGTCTCTTCATCTTAGACTTGGTCCTTACTCTGCACTTGACCACTCTGTCTGCAGAAACTGCCTGTCAGGATGTAAAGCTGGTGTGTGCTTATCCCACCATGAAGCCACATCTTCGCTGCTCACGAGCACGAGGGGAGGGCAATGCCCTCACAAACACAGCGATTGCACTGTCTGCTTTTCCACAGGGGTGGAAGGGGCCTTCTCTTGCTAAACAGTCATTTACCTTCCTAAAAAAATAATTCCTTTTTGCCAAGGTCTTTAATCATTTTTTGCAAACCTTGAAATATTAAAATAACCACAAGATCAGGATCTGTCTTGCATATTATTCTTACTTTCAGGACACACAAAGTTTCCTGTGCCTTGCAGTGCTCTAGACAGTTGTGTTTTCTTTCAGCTTCCTGAGTAAGTTAGGTCAGGGGTAAGTGACAACAGTTCCCAGTGCCTCCCAAGTCCATCTTACCTGAGCATTCTCCACCCTTTCTAGTGCTGATACCCTGAAGAGAAGAGCTGTGTATTGCTTTGTTCCCTGTAAATTGCTTCGTGAATCTTCATTGTATCCTTCAGTCTGCACAATTGGGCTGTCACAAAATGCATTCATCCCTTAATGAGGTCCATGCTAATTTATCTGAGGGAAAGTAAAAATAAACAAAAATAGCAAGGTCATTTGCAGTCTCTTAACAATGAATGTGCTAATAAAGCTTTAAAATGACAGAGAAGATTCATACCCTAAATTCTTAAGTCAGTATGGAGGGGGGTGTGTGTGTGTGGAGGGGGAGTGTGGGGGGTGGCGTCGGGGGTGAGGGTATGGGGGAAGTGGAGCAGTCATAAAATCATAGAATTAACCAGGTTGGAAATGGCCTCCAAGATCATCAAGTCCGACCTTTGATCCAACCATCGTGCTTACTAGACCAAGGCACTAAATGCCACATCCAGTCTCACCTTAAAAACCTCCAGAAACAATGAATCTACCACGTTCCTGGGCAGCCTATTCCAATGCCTGATTACTCTCTTGATAAAAAATTTCTTTCTAATATCTAACCTAAATTTCCCCTGGCACATCTTAAGACTGTGCCCTCTTGTCCTATTGCTGGTTGCCTGGGAGAAGAGGCCAACCCCCACCTGGCTACAACCTCCTATCAGGGAGTTGTACAGAGCAGTAAAGTCTCCCCTGAGCCTCCTCTTCTCCAGGCTGAACAATCCAAGCCCCCTCAGCCTCTCCTCACAGCACTTGAACTCCAGTCCCTTCTCCAGCCTCGTTGCTCTTCTCTGGACCCGCTCCAGCCCCTCAATGTCCTTCCTGACCTGAGGGGCCCAGAACTGAACACAACACTCAAGGTGTGGCCTCCCCAAGGCAGAGTCCAGGGGAAG
>JAWWEV010000167.1:63474239-63491195 GCA_035583235.1 Hafferia zeledoni | reverse complement strand
CCCTCATCTAAATCATCAATAAAGATGTTAAACAGGACTGGACCCAACACAGACCCCTGGGGACACCACTGGTGACCGGCCCCAGCTGGACACAGCCCCGTTCCCCAGCACTCTCTGGGCCCGGCCCTCCAGCCGCTCCTGACCCAACAGAGAGTGCCCCTGTGCAAGCCATGGGATACCAGCTTTTCCAGGAATATATTATGGGAGACAGTGTCAAAGGCTTTGCTGAAGACCAGATAAACTATGTCCACAGCCTTCCCTTCATCCACCAGTCAGAGAAAAAAAGAGAAGCTTATTTTCCAGGGGTAAACCCAAACAAATAAACAAGGAAAGTGCTCTTCTCCCCTTAAAACAGCACTACTAACAAAGCAGAAGATCAGAAAGTGACCTATTGCAGATTCTGAGCAAAGTTAATCACTCCTCAATAGGAATATGAATTCAGTGAAGGTTTCAAACTCATTTCATTGTCCTTTCTTGTCACTGTTATGATGGAATTGCTCCAGCCTCAGATCCAACCTGCCTGTTGCTCAGATCCTTAAGTGTCTATTATATTCCTGGAGAAACGAGGTTAAGAGAATTGTAGGCTACCTCCTATTGTCTTGTCAACCCTTGTGGTGTCTCATACTGACAGCATCACTTGTCCCAGGAGGCTGCCCCAGAGGGAGGAGACAAACTCTTTCCTGCTTGTCATCTACACAGTGTTTTGGTGGAATTTTAGGCCTGTACCCCAGTGTTCAGATACATTCAGAGCCATTGTGTGTTGTGAATATCCTTCAGACAGCGCATAAAACCAGCAGCGTTGTTCTGACAGTTCTGTTCTAGACTGCTATGTTTGAGTACAACAACAGTCATGATGAAGTGAAAATACTGAAGACATTTTGAAATAATGAAGAATTACTACGCTAGCTAAGTTTATGTTAACAACTGTTTTATCATAAGAAAAGTGAGAAAAATCCATGGTGAATAAATGATTTATTAGGGAACTACATGGTATCAT
Source organism: Hafferia zeledoni (assembly GCA_035583235.1). NCBI lineage: Eukaryota > Metazoa > Chordata > Aves > Passeriformes > Thamnophilidae > Hafferia > Hafferia zeledoni. Next base: position 63,490,198 of record JAWWEV010000167.1, on the reverse strand, counting down.
GTAAACTGTTTCATCTTTTTTTACCTCTGCATTCTGACAGACTGTAAAAGAGAAACATGCCTAAGACCACAGTATAGCTAATCAGTGAAAACCCTGTTAAACATTCATATTCAACACACAGAATTTAAAATCTCTCTCTGTGAGCTATTAGCATAATTACTCATGTGGCTGACACGGAAATTTAATTTAACTACTGTCGTAGTCCAAGCACTAGGAAAAGTTGCTTTCATCTGAGAAAGTTCTGAGGCTGAAGAAGTTTTCAGTGAGTGAAATAAGGCTGGCATTGCTGACTTGAGTTTGATGTTTCTAGTGTACCAATACAATGAAAATATTTTCAATACTGGAAGGGATGCAATGAACGGATCACCAAGAACAACACAGCACAAAATTAATCTGCTTAGTGACTCAAAGTTTTAAAGAGTGAGCCTGTAAATCTGGTGTATGTTTAATTACAAGTGATCTCATAATGTAATAATGAAACAAAGCGTAGAAGCTCATCTATCTGGTTACATATTTTCTAGGTTTTGTTCTGTAGCTCCCTGTTGTTGCCCAAAACTTGTATTTTCTAATTAATTCAAAAATAAATTCACAATAGTTTTATGACTAAAAGGCTGTCACCAGAATAGTTTTATGACTAAATGGCTATCATCAAAACCTTGCAATATCTCTGTTTTATATACTTGAATTTTCTTTAATGAAGCTATGAACTTGATAATTAGAAAGATTTTGATTACCACAAAATGAGCAGTAAATTTCCACAGCAATGGTAGTGGGATTCATTTATTTTTTTTAAAGAAATCTCAAGCCTTTACATTTTTAAAGTTATTATAAAAATCCATTGTCTGGAAAGGAGCTAACAAGATCAGTCTTCATGAAGGTTTGATAATGATTACCTTACTGACTGTATTACTCATTATGAAAGCCATTACCCTGTGTCTGTAAAGCCATAGACTATACTCCAGGAAATTTCAAGTGCCCATGCAGAGAGAACTACACTGTAAATTTTATTTCTGCAAAAGAAGTTGGTTATTCTATTAGGGAATCTTTTCAACTAAAACATAAAATATAAAACATAAATGGCAGAGGTTCTGCAATTCATTTTGTATGAATAATCTGTGGTTAGATCATAGAATCATGTTGTGGTGCTTCTCTGTAAAGTATTTCTCAGCAAAAAGAAAAGGGCCAGAAACAAGAGCTTAAAAAAATCTTGAGGTCTGGTTCCTAGATACGGTTATAAGATATGTTCTTAGAACAAGGGACAAAGCACCAGTGAGATGAAATTTTAACATTTCTGCCCTTACAGGTTTTAGGAAATTCTACTGTTCATGTGTAGGAATAGTTCCAGAGTCCTGTTCCTCTGAGTAGCCAAACTACCATGTTCTTACACATCCACTATCACAAGGAAGAGTGAAACCACAAAGGCCTCGTCTATGTCAGTCAGTTAATGAGTGCAGAGAACATTCTTGCAAACTAAATCATCTACACTGTCACAATGCACAGTTAGCACAATGCACTGTTCCGAAGAACTCCTGGACAGGGGTCAGGAGTTAGATGGACCAGGGAACATCACCAGCAGCAGCTGTCCTGGAGATGGGTGAGTTCAGCACTGCAGAGGAGGGGGTTTTGAGCCTTAGCACCAAAGCACAGTGCCAGGCCAGCTGGAGCCCCCATGGCTGGCAGAGGGGACCCTCCTGGGCAGGGCTGAGCTGTGGGCACGGGAGGGGGAAGTGATCCTTTATTGCTCCTCAGCGGATGGTCCAAGTTCCACATAAAGCCTTGTTTTTTCTGCTGGTACATTTCATAACTATTAATCTGTCCTTAATCTTGGTCTAAATCTTTCCTCAGCACTTGCCCTCTACTTTGGGCTGCATTTCCAGGGATACCTGAGTGCACAGCAGGTACTTACAGCTCCTTAGCTGTGCTAGTCACGGGGCAGTGAAGGAGAACCCTTTTGGGCAGAGACTGAGATTTTTGCCTTGGCACAGGAGCCTTGCTAGTAGAAAACTCACACATGCTCATTTTCTTTTCTTTGGTTACTACTTTTCTCAATACAAGCGGGGGGAAAAATTCATTGTTTGAAGCAAAACCAGTTATTGAAATTGATGTTGCCTTGAGATAAATAAAGATTTTATGGAAATTTTTTTCTGACTTTGCTGTACAATTGTGTGGCATTTTCCCATGTTTTGCCTTTTCTTTTAATATTCCCTAATACAGTTGCAGTGTAGACTATCAGAGTACTTCTAAACCACCCCAGTCAAGCAAAGCTACTTTCCTATTTTCTCATGTACTGTTCATAGGTGTTTTATGATCACAGGTTTCAATTTTTGCTGTTCATTTACACCAAAGCAGATAAATCATTTAAACCTGAAGCTCAGAAACAGGAAATCCTGGCTTTCTAACATCTCCACTGTCTCAAAGATAAAGTCTTCAGTATGTTTATTTTCATGAAGTTTGAAATGTTAATACCCAGAAAATACCAGTCTATCTTTCTACAGTCTATCTCTATACCTGTCCCTTAGACCTCTGTAAAGCTGGGATTGCTCTGGTACTGTCACTGAACAAATGCCACAGTTAGACATGGTACCAACTGGAAATCTAACTTTGACAGTAAAAGAGCCAGGCTCAGTGTAAAGGCTGTTTCATCCTTTGTCTGACTGAATCAATCAATAATCTCTTTGCTTCTTTGATTTTTTCTTTGTCTTGTACACTATCATAGTCCTAGGACTGACTGGTCTGCTCAGTAAGGTCCTCAATTCAAGGCTACTTAGTAGGAATGTCCTTCCTTAATTATAAAACAAGAGGACTGCAAACAAAAAAAACCTGATTCACACTTTTCAACTTAAATTTAGGTATGGTCCAACGTTCAGGAGCCACCACAATGCACTTACTGTCACATGACTGGGAAATTATCCAACATGCCATCACAAAGAGAACAAACCAAAGGCAGGGATAAGAACATGACACTGTGACATTGAAGTGCCATGGTACAAGTCACTTATCAGCCTCTTTTCTCCCATCCTGGGCTCCAGACACAGCCAGCTCAGAGGTATTCACTGGGCTCACTCCAGTACACCCAGGTCTGTCTTGTACTGGGGGAACCCCAGACTGGACCCAGTGACCATATGGAAGCTCCCATGTGCCAAACAGAGGGAATCGCCTACTCCTCACCTGGCTGACTGTGCTCTCACTGGCACAGCCCAGGACACAGTTGGCTTTGTCTGCAAGGCATGGTGATGTCTCCTGTTTGACTGGTTCACCATGACCCCCACATCCTTTCCTGCAGGGCTGCCTTCTTAGCAGCCAACCCCAGCCTACCCTCATGCGGGGGGTTATTGCATCTCAAACACAGCATTGCTGAACTTAAATAAGGCCCCAGATTAGATTAGGATCAGGTTCAAAGACAGAATCAGAGAATGTTTCTCCTCTGTATCATACAGAGTAGTGCAGAGACCCAGGGAAGGTCTGCAGCAGTCCCCTGTGTTGGATTGTTGTGGTTTAACTCCAGTCACTAAGATGTGTCACAGAACTGTCCCCTCACCCCACAGTGGCGAGGAGAATGAGAGGGAAAAAAATTAACCTCATGGGTTTGAAACAAAATATATGATTATAATAACAAAAATAATAAAAATTGTTATAAAAAGGAGAGAGAGAGAGAGGAATAAAACCCAAGACAAGTAAGTGATGCCCAGTACACTCAGTCACCACCCACTGACCCATGCCCAGGCTGACCCCAGCTGTGATCACCCCCCTTCCCACCAACTCCTCCCAGTTAATATACTGGGCATGGCGTTCTATGGTGTGGCATATTCCTTTGGCCTGTTCAGGTCATCTGTCCTGGCTGTGCTTCCTGCTGGCTTCCAGCTCATCAGCTCACTGACAAAGGAGGGAACACAAAGAAGTCCTTGAGTTAGGTGAGCACTGCTGAGCAACAACCAAAACATCAATGTGTGATCAACATTATTCTCATTCCAAATCCAAAACACAGACCTGTACTCATTGCTAAGATGAAAATTACCTCTATCCCAGCTGAAAACAGGACAAAGGTGAATGTTCAGCTTCTCAGCTGTTCACTTGTGGGGAGAGGAACCAGATGTGCTGCAGTGCAGTTGCTCAGACTAATTGCCAAATACCAGAGACATAGGATGAAAAATAACCCTGCAGTTTTGGCTGTGAGGAGTAGCTGTGAGTCACTGAACCCCCAAAGAATCAATGGCAAGAATGCTTTTGTAGTGTATACTAAACATGCAGTTTTCATTGGTAAAGTTTACCACAACACACCATAGTAGGTCTTGCACTATGGCATCTTTCTCACAGTAGTGTTTTCTCTCCATTGGTTTTTTATCCCAGCCCCTTTACTTTCTCTTTATTCACTTTCTTCAAAAAATAGAAAGCATGTTTTCCACAATTCAGGTTTCTTAAAGGCACAACTGTTCCTATTAATCTCATTTTAACATTGTAATTAATTGTTTAATTAGATAGTAAAAATAAAATCTTCTTAGTTTTGAAGGACTTCCGTTGAGTTCAGAAAACAACTGTATATCTTTTAATTCTGAGGTTCAAAGAAATCTTGAAACAACTGTCCAGACCAACGCTGTAAGTTTAATTCATTGTGCCTTCTCCAGTTCTGCCTAGAAAAATAAGGTAAACCTGGATCACTCCTGAAGTGAGCATATAGAGTCTCCAAGGTCAGCAGGTCTGATGTTAGGAATAAAGAGGGTGCCAGAGGAGTAACCACATGGCCCTCAAACTGTGGGATATACATGGTAGAATTCTGTTTCAGTGAGAAAGAAAGTCTTGAAGGGCACCGTTCACAGGCAAACAAAAATGAGCAAGTTTTCACGAAGAAGCTTTAGCAAGCTTCTCGTCTGGTTCCTTCCTTGCAGGAGCAAATACTTAAATTAAATAATTAAATAATCTTCTGTCATCATCTGTTAACCCTCTCCCAGGCTGCCCCATGGCAGCATCCCTCTCTTTTTTGCTGTGCTCATTCCTGCACTATTTGAGCTCTTCTCAGTGTCTCATTCCCTGGGTAGTATCAGTCTCTCTTGAGCTGCCCATCAACAGTCATCTGAGAGGTCACCTTTCCTTCTTTTTATTTCCATTACTGATGAGAACATTTCTAAGGTCCCTTTGTTCTGTTTCAACTAGCAAAGGTCTGACCAGGAGAGCTGTACAGGCTGTCATTAGCAGTCTGAGCACTACCACTGAGCTGTGGATTACTTTGTGTGTGTTTAAATATCATTGCTTGACTGTTACACCCACTTACTATAGCAGCAGTTGGTAAAGATAAGTATATGAACAATTTAATGTTGCCCAGAGGTGGAGAGTTGGGGTTCATTTGTGAACTTGCACTAAAGATATAGAATGATGGCTGTCACCCAAGATGAACATGTGAATTACTTTCCTTGAGGAAGAGAAGCACCCAAAGCTCTAGGCTGATTCTTGATGGGAGGGATGTTCAACAAAGCAGAGAATCTGTTCTACATTTGGTTGTTTGGTTTTTGGTTTGTTTTTGTTGTAGTTTTTCGGTGTTGTGGTTTTTTGTTTGGTTGAGTTTTTTTCACTCATAATCAAGGCATTATGTTTTCAGTATGTTTTCTACCAAAAAGAAATTGAGGACTGTAGTTATTCTCCGTTTACCAGCTTTGAGTTCCTGCCATGAGATGATCTATCCCTCTGGAGACTGTCTAATTCTAAAACAAACCTGGTGTCCTTTGGGTTTTTTTGCTGTTTTGGTCCATATTTTATTGTAAACTGAGAAATAAATTCTTGTATTCTGGGAAGACTGAAAGGAAAGAACATACACTAGAGGGCAAACCTCTGCGAATCTGTGTGGTGGTGAGCCTTTAGTAAACAATCAGTAGCCTTAGTCAGGCAGTGTAGCACACTGTTACCTTCAAGCACTATGACACACTGAATAACAGAACCATTTTGGTTGGAAAATTCCCCTAAGACATTAGAGTCCATCCATTCCCCAGCACTGCCAGGGCCACCACTAACCCATGTACCCAAGTGTCACATCCACACAGCTTTTAAATCCCCCTAGCTGTGCCAGGGCTGGACAGCTTTGGGGAAGAAATTTTCCCTAATATCCAATCTGAACCTCCCCTGGCACAGCTTGAGGTGGTTTCCTCTCCTCTTGTCCCTGTGCACTGAAGTGGAGCCCGACCTCCTCTGGCTCCCCCCTCCTGGCAGGGATTGCAGAACCAGAAGGTGCCCCCTGAGCCTCCTTTTCTCCAGGCTGAGCCCCCCCAGCTCCCTCAGCTGCTCAATATTACACTTGTGCTCTTCACCATCTCTGTTGCCCTTTGGACACACTCAGTGTCTGAGACTTTTATGTGCAAATTAGTCTTGCAAAGTTGCAAAAGTAGATTTGCAGTTGTTTCTAGAGGAGTAAGTTTCACAACAAAATGGGCATCACAGTAAGTGTTTGGCTTCCACATGTCAGGGACACTCCTTCATTACTCCTTGCAGATGTCTATCTCACATATCCCGAGATGCTGATACTTAAGGGCCCCCTGGAGTGCAGCAGAGGTCCAGAGAGGTTGTGGGAAAAGTATCCTCAGAGGTTTTCAAGAGCCGGCAGAGTAAAACCCTAAGTGGGCTGATCAGGCATCAGTGCTGTCTTCAGCAGAAGGTTAGAGCAGACAAACCCTTATCTCCTGTTCCATCCCACTGGACAATTCTGTAATTCTGTGACATTTCTCTAGTCCTGAATTTTTGTGGTGAAAGCACATACCCTTCCCACAAGGAGGAGCTGATACCTCTGGAGAGCTTCAAGACGCTGCAGTCCCTACATGCCTTTCACAAAATACTCCCTGCTTTACCTGAGCTGTCTTTTGTCACCCTTTGCTAGAAGTTGCCTTGTCTGGATTTGGTAAAGCAGCTCAGTGTGAGGGCTCAGAGCACCCAGGGGCTGCTGCTGGGGCACCATGGGCAGTGCAGGCGTTGGGTGTCATACTACAGCTGCAAGGTTGCATTGCCATTGAGCTGTTTAATTAGTGCCTTCTGGCAGTCTCCATCCCCAGCCTGTCACTGCACTGTGCCACTCGTGTCACAGATAGTAGTCACCCCACCCACACACTGAAACCACAGCTCTGACTGCTCTGGGTCTCCATAGCAACCCTGTGCAGCATCCTATCTCTGAGACAGCTGTTTCAGTGGGTGCATGGGGGGGTCCTCAATGGGGGGAACCTCATGGGGAGCAGAGGGAGCCTCCAAGAGCCCACAGCTCTGTGACACACACAGATGGGACCTGGGTGGGGCCAGAAGCAGTGGTGGCCGATTGCCCTACCCTGAGAAGGAGGCCTGGGGCATTGTAAGTGACCAGGAGCTCCTCCAGCAGTGTGGACACACAGGGCATTGCCTGGGCTAGAGATGTGAACCTGGGGGTCTGCAGGAGGCCAAGGGAAAATTGCATCAGATCAGTCACAGAGTTGTATCTTTGAACAGGAATAATCAACTGCAAAGCTGTGAGACAAGACCAACTGCTGAATGGAGTGAAGGGTCCTTTGTGAATTATGGCTAAACGTCAATCAACAGAAATATGGTGATGCAAGAAAAAAAGTGCTCAAGCCAAATGTGTTTAAAGGTATCACCTGTGACAGTTACCTCCTTCCTGCTGCACTGCTGCAGCATTTCTTCTGCAACGTGATGACTTGTCATGTGTCCATGGCACCCCCGCTCCAGTTCAAGGTATTTGGGGCCGTTTTTCTCCTCTGTCTCTAGACAGATGTTCCAGATGTTGAATGTCTGGCTGACAGGGACAGTATGGTGACTGCTTGGCTGAAGCCAAATTGAGCAGGCAGGGAAAGGAGTCACTTGGCAAGAGTGGGAAGGAAAAGAGGAGATTTAGACTCAGGAGCTGGGGGAGAAGCAAAGGAAAGCTAGATGAGTGAGAAAGGGAAAAGATGCCTGGAGCAAGGCAATAAATTTTGTTTGTGTATACCCACTGTTTGTTGTTTTGTACTATTTTTCTATGTTGAATTACTGATCCAATTTAAAGCCAAAAGAGGCATCCCTTCCAGACATGCTTGCAAAGCCCAGGGATGCTGAAAGGAGACCATCGGGCCAAACAAGGAGAGGGGGGAAAAACCCAATACCAAATCAGTAGATACCAAATCTCCTTCTCCAGGGAGGTGACTGGGACCATGCAGAACCAATATAGTACACATGAGTTGTCATAAAATAATCCTGAATCAAGTTCAATTGGCATGGCATAATTGTTTGTACAGAAAAATTGACTTTCATTGTATGAGTCTGAAGTACAAAATCGGTGATATGGGTGGACATAATACCCATGGGAAAGTATAAATGTAACTCGTGGGGAAAACCCCCACCCATTGTACACATAGATGTGCTGTTTGTTCAGAATGGGGATTTTGTTATGCATTCTAACAAGAAGAGTCTTCATGCTTGACAGAATAAAAGAATGGTTTTCACCTTCTGGGCCAGGATCTGTTTTCCTGTAGCTCTGTCCTTCAGGACCCTAAGCTGCCTCTTGACCCCTACACAGATCAACATCCATTCAGAAATGATGATGGCTTTGTCACTGTGACTGTCTGACTGTCCTGCAGAAATGAATAATGTTTTTTTTTACAGCTCTGTTGAGGCTTACATCACAGAGGTATGATTATCTATTAACACCTGTACTGCTTTAAAGGAAAACTCTCTCATGATATTGCCATACTGCTATTCTCATTAAATGCTACAAGATTTTCCCATAAGAAACAAACTTTTTTTACCCCTCCTTCTCTTATTATTTCTTTTCCTCCTTCCATGCCAATGCTGTCCAGTATTTTTTTGTAGAAAAACTTTAGTAAAGATTTAAACCTGAAAGCTACAAGAGATGGGGAGACCAAGATAGTTAAGTATGTCTCCTTGACATAAATTTTCCTCTCCTTTTGAAATTTCCAGCATAGCAATGATGGTTTTTTCCCCCAAGAGTTCAATTACGGTTTGTTGAAGGCAATTAAAGTGGCTGCTTTTGTACCAGCTTCCTGAGCAGCACTTAAGAAAAGTGAGCCAACCCTTTGTGCTCAAAACACACCGAAGGGTTGGGTTTTATCTGTGAGGACAGGGAGCCCTGACAGCAGGACTTTTTGTGCCTCTCAAATGCTCTCGGAGGTCTTTCACAGAAAGTGTCAGTCTGGAGAACAATTAGAAGCTGATTTACTGCTGCGGCGAAAGTGTCCAGGAGACTTGAAGTTGTCAAACATTTTGTCCAGCTGCAGTCATGCTCAGAAAGGGAGGAAAAAGGGAGGGATGAACAGGCCATTCTGCAGGGAGCCCTTGTGTTCTGGGATGAGAGATCGGATGGGTGCTCTGTGTGCTGCAGGACATGCTCAGTGCCAGGCCTGGGCAGTCAGGTGAGGTGGGCACAGATGTGAGGAGCTGGGAATGCTGCTCTGAGCTGGGGGCTCTGCTGCCCTGGCCCAACTGCAAACCCTGCTGGTTCAGCAGCATGAGCAGGAGCCCCCCATGAGCTCTGGCAGGAGGGGTGGGATGCTGACACCAGCCATGACACTGGGTGCTTTTCACAGATATTGTATTCTTTCTTAGCAATTAGCTTTTGATTCCTCCACCTAGTAAGATAAGAAGTTATCTGATTAGATTTTGGAACTTTAATTCGTGTTGTACCTGACTGCTTGTTTAAATGTGTTTGGCTTTGATCCTCAGCTGGAGAATCCTGTCTTACATTTCTGTACTGGGTAAGAAACCAGTGTCCTTTGCTCAGCAAGATTTTTGTAATAACTGACTCGTGTCCATCTTTTATTGATTTTTGTTTTAAAATAAACTAAGTGGACTGACCTTATTAAATTACCTATTTCAAGACATTTTCTGTAGATCTTAAATATTTATTTGTGACCTTTTTCATTTTTGTAATATAATTTTAAGAAGTACAGAGGTCAAATTTGAACCAAGTAATTCAATGCCAGTATTTTGAGGTCCTGGTGTTTGTCATCCCACAGTCTGGTTCTGTTTGCTTTTTATTGTGAAGAGAATGTGATAAGGAGAAAATTAACTGTATAGCAGTCTAAACTCTGGTGGAGGAGCCAGGTTTCCTGGGGGACAGAGCTCTACAGCAAGTCAGAGCAGTGGCAGTATGACTGCAAAAAGTTGTGCCCTCTCTACACCGGTTGGGCTTTCACGTCACGTCACGTCACCACATCACATGACATCACAGAGGGTTTAGCAGGAGCTGCCTTATCTCTAGCTGCTCAGCAGCCATCAGAGCAGAGGCATTACCAAGACCCAAGTACTCAGACACCAGCTTAGCACAGTGTCAGGAACAACCAGCACGGCCAAAGGGCCTGGAGAATTTGCATCACACCTGTATGTCTCCAAAAGTGCAAGAAGCATTTGAATATGTGCTTATGTGATTTTGAAAAGTGGACCCGGTGACAATTATGGGGCTCCCCATGTATGGAGAGTGCTGTGAATTCTCTGTGCTACCAAAGAAAGTCAGTGTAGCTCTAATTGTGGACCTGCTTTGTCTATGAAATACAGACCTTTTTTGAGTAAATAGCTTGGGCTGTTTTGTAGACTACCAGGAATTATGAGAAACTGATGAATTTTCTGTTAATGAGGCACTAGATAATACAGAAAAAAATTAACCAAATCAAAATTCCTGCTGTATTTCATCTTTATTGTGTCTTTGTTTCCCTGCTTCTTGAGTGATAGGGATTTTGTGACCAATAGTCAATAATAGAAAAGGAGACATGAAGTGCTGAACCAAATGCCTGAGTTGTCAGCTCCCAGGAGCTAATGCTGGAGCTGGGGCAGCAGGGACACACCTAAACGGAGCAGAGGGGCCCTGGGTTTATACCTGGCCCAGCATGAGGACATACCTTCCTGCCTTGTCCCCTCTTTGTGGCCCAGAGAATCAAACCATGAAGTGGACACAAGCTGAGGTTCCTGCTGGCAGGTGGGATGCTGTTGGAGGCAGTCATGGACTAGTTCTGCTTCCAGAGACACAGTTCTATTTTAATTCGTTCATAATTAATATAGTGACAAATAGGCCTGCTGATATAGTGCTTCTTTGGCATCCCAGTGCCTGTCTCAAGCAATATCTGATGTTTCAGATGTTCCACGGTCTAAAGAAGCTTCTGGGCAGCACGCAGGAGATCAGGGTGCTGCTGTCACATCCCAAGAGCTTCAGCTGAGGGGATGGGGTCACCCACAGAACTTCAGACAGAATGACCTACCAAGGCATTGCAATGGGACCCTTCTCCCACAGCACTGCAATTTTGTAATTCCTGGGCCTTTCCTGCCTTTATGATAGTGTTTTGAGCCAGGTTAGCAGGGATGACATGTTCAGGAGGGGTCCCTAACAAAGGGAGGCTCTGAGCTCTTAAATCCCATCAGTGCTGTGAAGAGCCATGGCCTGGCTTTGTTTCCTCAGGACACCGTCTCAGGCTGGGAGATGAGTGGGCTGCTGGATTAACCTGGCTGGACTGCAGATTCCTGTGCCCCAACTTCCTTACTCAAACCTCCCAAAGATAAATCCTGCAAGCGGTGCATGGGAGCTGTCCCTGAAGTCAGCACTGCTCTGCACCATGCCAGGCTGTGCATCCTGCTGTGGCACCTGTTCCTTGCCATTTGCCTGGAGGGAATGGTGCTCAGAAACCAATCCACTGCTGGAATATGTTGTCAGAATAATGGGAAGACTACTGTACTGTCCTGCAAAGGGACTTTGTGGACAGGTGTCTTTTGATTTTGTGCAAAGACATAGTGCCCTCCCTCTCCTACAGCTGAAACATTTATCCCCCTTGGCAGGCACAGGGCAGGTGGCAGGATGAGCCCGTGGTCCCATGGTAAATTTGGATGAATGGAACCTCATTGCTCTACTTTAACTAGGAAAGCAGCATAGGAATTTCCAGCTACTTTCATGCTTGATGAGCTCTGCTTCTCTTACGTATTTGGATTTTTTTTGTCCTGTGAGTCTCCTTCACTCCATCTTTTGAGAGTGGCTCATCTGTTGTTTCATTTTTAGTCAGTTTGTGTCTAATCATTCTACTTTTCCTTTGTTCAACATTTAGGTTCTGAAAGTCAAACAGCATGGACCAGACTTGCAATCACTGCACTGTCCGATTATTCATGTTCCTGCATGAGGCAGCTGCTACTGCCACAAACTCAGAGTGCCACAAAAATGAACTCTGGACCGGGGGAGATCGAGGAGGTGAAGAAGAAGAAGGGATTTCAACAATTAGCATACGAGTATTTCATATAATCTCTTGTCAGCTACAATACCTCCCTCATGCTTCTCTAAAATATGAAATCTGGTACAGTATCTTAACAGAAATCAAGAGAAACAGCACTCAGCAAAAACTTTCACCATATTGTAAAAAGTTGAGAAGCCTGAGGCACCTGTTGAAGGGGGGAAACAGGTAGAGACTAAATATTTGGTTAAAAGTAACAGATTAGTTCACATCAATGTCATTTTCAACCACCTTCAACAACATCATCTCTCATGAATCACCACGTTAGCTCTTCAACATAAAAGAGGAAAAATAACCGAGGAACTGTTGAGTGTAAACCAGAAAAAACCTCAACAACTTACACTGCATGATAACATTTTATTGATTTGAGGAAAAAAAAAAGACTAAACAAAAAACAATGTTTACAAAAGAAGTGCAATTTCAAGTACTCAGAAAACTTCATGGAATGTAATTGAAAAGAAAGCCCACACAAAGATTATATCAAGAAAATAGAGGGAAATAAAAACCAAACTACTCGTTGGTGAGAAAACACATTCTACTTGATCTCATAGTGCGATTGCAGTTTGTAGTCAGAAGCACAGAGATGAAACGTCATCTTATATAGCACAAAACTGAATAAAAATGTGGTTAGTAAATCAGAATATTTTAAAAATCTCATTATTTCATGGTAACATACAGTTGTACACAGAACTAAGACTGAACTAAGGCTGAACAAGGTAAAAAGACCCAAAGGTAGAATAAATTGTACAAGCAGAATTTTGTCTATTCTAGACAGATTTTATCTTCAACCTTCAAAATTTGATTTAAAATTTATTCAACATTAAACTGAAGAGTCTTGCAGTAGATACTCCAAGGTGTCACTCTAGAGTCTGTCCCACTGCTTAATGTGGCCCGACCTTTCACAACTTTTTCCTAGCTGTTGAAATTAGCCAATATTTGAAATGGTTTTTTTTCTGTGTGAGAAATAACAAGGTATCAAAGCCTTCCTGTAGAAAGGATGCTTTTACATCCAAAGGATGCTTTTACATTTCAACTTGTATGATTAATATTTAGTAGGATGAAAAGATTTGTCCTTATTTTAAAATACTTAGACAATTCTTTGAAAATTTTGACCAAATTCTGGCAAGCTGGGGCTGTGCCACTGGTGTGACCACATCTCTGCACAGCCCAGTGGTTCTCCCACAGGAATTCTACATGGAAATACATTTTAAGATTATAGAATTAATCCTGGAGATTTGTTTGAATTTTTCCTTCTATCTTTTGAGAGTTGAAGGAAGAATGACCAATACATTTCACACCTAGCAAAAAGATTAATTCTGGACTTATTTTGTGGAAAATTTCAAGTGGCTGGAAAATTTCAAATGCAACCAGGCTCCAGAGCATCACAGCCCCTGCTCCACTCCCGAGAGGAACTGTTGTTTTCCTGAGCCCAGGCTCTTTACAGTGTGAATCTCCTGCTCTCACGGAACCCAACCCCACCAGGGAGCAGCTTCTCTCCTACAGAGCTCCTGCTGGGGCTTAGCAGCAAAAATCTGGCACTGAGCCTTCAAGAGACCCATCCAATACCTTTAACTAAGCCTTTGCTGTCTCGTTATTCTGTGCAGAATGTTGGCAAGGCACAGTCTTGTCCTCCACTTTAGAAATACAGTCTCACCTTCGAGTTAATATTATATATAAACTTCCTGACAGCTAAAGTGGGGATCATCTGGCAGTGTCTGACTCATGCTTACATTTAAAAATCAGAATATTCCATGGCAGAAATAACACCACCACTACTCCTTCTCCTTTTCCTCATACTATGACTACCACCAATGACATATTGTTGTTGTTGTTGTTTTTATAATTATTATTACTACTACTACTGCTACAACAACAAAAGGAGATAGTACAACTCAGTTCACATGCAAATAGTCCCAGTGAGGTCAGTTAGGAAAACCATATGGAATCAGAGTGGCTTCTTGAATGACTCATTGCACAAATAAGTTAACATTACAAACATGAGTGCTACATATAGACAGAAAATATGGAGAACAGCACTTGGCCTGCTAAGTCCCATCACACTTCCTGACTCAGACTGCTTCTCAGCCTCTTTATACATTTCAATAGTTTATTTTTTAATAGGTTAAAATGCTCCATTTAGTTCCTCAAACATGAGAAAAAATGTCTTTGTTAAAAACAGGTCTTAGTTTTATTAATTAGGAAAATTATAACATATGATAAAATTTTTGAATAATTTCTTCTGACATCAAAAACATGATAATAAAACTAGAGGAAAGTCAAAAGGGATATATTCAGGTATGATTTTTCTGTACCTTCCCTGCTTCACATTGTGTTTGTGAAAAGCCACATAAATGTAAACCTTTGTCAAGGAATCTAAGCAGTTGTAGCAGAAGCAATTTACAAAATTGCATCCTCAGAAAGGATTGCCTGGCTCAAAAATCTTCCCAGCTCTATTGACTGTGTTCAAGCACACTCAGGCTGATCTCTTAAGGGCTTGGTGAAAGGAGCAGTTATGGGAAAAACAGAGAGAGAAAGGTAAATAAACTTGAGATGTCAAATAGGTATAAAAGAGCTCATTCTTACCTTGTTGTTCTTGACTAAAGTGCACAGAAACCTTGCAGGCAGCTCTGAAGCCTCACAAAGAAGTTGCTGCTGGGAGCACAAAGCTGGAGCTTGCCAGGAGCAGGACACATGGTCTGAAATACAGGCACTCCCTGATATGTTCAGTCTGAACTATTTACAACCCACCTCTGTTTGGTTTTGGTTTTACTGTAGGTCTTACTCCTTGCCATCCCAAAGTAGGTGGTTGAGCTGTACTTTGCTCTTGCATCACGCAGCCTGACAGGGAAGGCAGAGCAGAGTTTGCTTCTCTGTGGTCTCCCAAAGAAGGCAGGTGTGACTCCCAGCTGTGGGACCCTCATCCAGGGATAAGCCTCTTGTCACAGGGTTAAGGGTACCAGCACAGTACTGAGCTGTCACTCCAGGAGTAATCATGATCTATCACTGGTTGGAGAGGAATTTTACCTTATGTTTTGGACACAAGACTTCATGGCTTGTGTAGTTTTGCACAGAGAATTGTATTGCCCAGAGAAACTGCAGATTTCCAGTGAAAAAGTGAATGTGTGACTTGATTAAACGAGTGTATCTGACAGGAATTATTTTAGACACAAATAATAGACAGGACAGGAAATTTGGATACAATTTCTTTCCATATTTCTTTATTCAGCATCTTTCCACTAAACAATCCATTTATTTATTTAGTGAGTTCCCCAGGACTTGGGGAGTAAAAGTTCATAGCCACCCTGAATAACTGCATGAAAACAACTCTGGAGAATGATAAAAACAAATACTACTCCCTGCCCCCAAATAATAATCCCCTTCAAAGAATTGTGTAGGAGCACACATCAGGGTGGGTTGAAGCTGCTGAAGCCACAGCCTGTGATGGGGGACCCCAAACCCACAGCTCCAAAACACCACCAGCTCCTGGAACAGTGAGCTGTGCCCTGCCAGCCACTCCTGGCGGGTGCCTGGGGTGGAGAGCCATGGACTCTGTGGGGGCAGAGGGAAGCCCTAACCCTAAGCCAGGAGAACAGGGTCTGGTTTGGGCAGAGGGAAGTCCTAACCCAGGAGAACAGGGTCTGGTTTGGGCAGAGGGAAGCCCTAACCCTAAGCCAGGAGAACAGGGTCTGGTTTGGGCAGAGGGAAGTCCTAACCCAGGAGAACAGGGTCTGGTTTGGG
>JAWWEV010000167.1:63416460-63457759 GCA_035583235.1 Hafferia zeledoni | reverse complement strand
CCCTCAGGCAATGAGTGCTCTCTCTGGGCAGTGAGTGCTCCCCTGGGCAGTGAGTGCTCCCCTCAGGCAATGAATGCTCTCTCTGGGCAGTGAGTGCTCCCCTGGGCAGTGAGTGCTCCCTCTGGGCAGTGAGTGCTCCCCTCAGGCAATGAGTGCTCCCCTCAGGCAATGAGTGCTCTCTCTGGGCAGTGAGTGCTCCCCTGGGCAGTGAGTGCTCCCCCCGGGCAGTGAGTGCTCCCTCTGGGCAGTGAGTGCTCCCCCAGGCAGTGAGTGCTGTGGTGATGGAGCTGCAGGAATGGACCCCACAGCAGTTCCAGTGCTGCTTTTCTGTGCAGGTGCCCATCTGCACCCCGAGGCAGAAACAACCATCACCAGTAAAGGCAAAAGGTCAGCTGCTCCACCATGGTCTGCATCACGGGCTGCAGGGGAACCTCAGCTCTGGTGCCAGGAGTCCCTCCTCTCCCTCCTTCTCCACTGACCTTTGTGTCTACATTGTTGTTCACATGTTCTCACTCTGCTCTTCCCTGGCAGCAATTTTCATCTGTGCAACAACTTTCTTTCCCTTCCTAAATATGTTATCATGGAGGCATTACTACCATTCCTTGTTGGCTCAGCCTTTGGCCAGCAGCAGGAAGCCCATCCTGGAGCCAGCTGGCATCGACTTCACCAGACACAGGGGAAGCTTCTGGAAGCTTCTAACAGAAGCTACTCCTGTAAATCTCTGCTGCTACCAAAACCTGGCCACAGAAACCCAATACAAAGGTCTATTTTCCAAAGTGTTTCCCTATATAAAATCTCTCCCACTGGCACTTAAACGTAAAAATATATGTGGTGCCTTGTCTGGGATCTGAGGAGGAATAAAAGGATGGGGTCACAGAGGAACACTTGCTCAGGCCTTTGTTAGACTCAGCACTACCAAAATGGAAATCACCTGTTTTGTCTTGTCTTCTGTGGTTAATATTGTGTTTCAGAGTACTAAAGATTTGTTCTTTCTTTTTTTTTTTCTCCTATCCTTTAATGCCCCTATTAAAGCTCCATCACCTAAATTCCAGCTCCCTCAGCCATCAGGATGGCTGAGCAAAGAGGCTTCCATGGGAAGGGTTGTTGAGGAAACTCCCATCCCCATCTTGTACCACCCTGAGAGTGTTCTTATGTGAGACTGTTCATTTTTCCTGGTGGGAAGGGCCTTTTTGCCCACAGTGCCAGTGGAGGACAGTGAAGTGGTCACTCTGCCTCTCCTTGCACTCCCTGCTCTCCCTCTGTTGGCACCAGGGAGAAGGTAGGACCAGGTGGGCTGAGAATGGCTCCTGGTTTGTGTTTGGGACTAAAGGAGGTCCAGGCAGAGTAGTTACACAGCAAGGGTGAGACCCTGGAGGCTGCATCCCTGAGATAGCAGCATACAGGGATTAAAGAGGAAAGAGGAAAACTGGACCAGAAAGGTGCACTTTTAGTTTGGAAAGTGGTTGCTAGAAAATATGAGAGTAGCAAACTGAAGGGAATGAACTCATTAGGTCAGTGCTGTTGTAGGAAAGGAGTTAAGGCTGGTGCTTCAAACAACACATTCAGTTGTCTTAGAGGCAGGTGAAGGGAAATGCCTGAAGTATGTAAGCTGAGACTGAGAGCCTTGAAAAACTCCTAAGAAATCTGGAAGAATAAAATAGGCTCCTGTGGAGAGAGCTTGTGATAATATTGCCTTGAACTTCCCCGTAGACTTCTGTAGAAGAAATATCAAAATGCTGAAGGACAGATCAAAACATTTTAAAATATTTTTCTCTTCTTCGCAAAATCACACAGACCATTCCTGTTATATGTAAATTCAGTGTTTTGCCTTGTGGTAATGCCTAAACCTCCTGGCTGTTTATAAAAGAATGAGTAAATACAGACATGAGATTTCAGAAAGGCAAATCCAAACCTGCCCCCTGTGAACCTTCTGTCTCTCACTTTAGGGCACTCTCCAGTCCACAATGGCTCATCCACACTGGGATCCTTCAGCAGAGTGCAAGCCCAAGCAGGGCAGCTCTGATCCACGTCCTGGCTTTGCTTCTGACTGTGCTACCCCAAAGACAAGAAAGGACTCTGCCTCTGACATTGGAATCCCCTGTTTGTTCTTAGAGATATGCAATGTCAAATACTGGGTGGGCACCAGGCTCTGACATGGCATGGAAATCCCTTCAGCGTCTGCTCCAATTACGTAGCACTCTTCTGGTGAGACATGTGTGCCCTTAGTGATGCATAATGAATTCATGTTCTAAAGGATGTGCAAGATTCATTCCTTCCTTTATTTGCACACAAAAAAGCATGACAGTTACACTTTGAGCAGTGGGGCAGAGGGAGAAGCTGGTCTGGATGTTTTTCCCTCTCCCCTGCTTTTACAGCATTACTGTTCTCTTTACAATGTGATTATATGAGCAAGCGATTGGATTACTGAGAGCAGCCAGCTCACATTTCCTCTGTTGAAAAGAGCTGTGAAAATCTTTATATCTCTGCCAGGAAAGAAATAGAGATACCATAAAGTAAGTGTCTAGCCTGATATCTCTTCAATCTGACTATCCATGTGAATGCACTTCTATTCAAAAGCACCACATTTCCCGTTTCTTTATCTTGCCATTTGTGAGGGACATCTTTCTATTTCATGGATTTGAAATATCTGCTGATGTGAAATGCTCTGCTTCCCTTTTCTCAGAGCTCTGTCCCTGGGGTTGCCCTCTGCAAATGTCACAGGTGTCCATGGAAGAGCCCTCACATCACCCCTCTCTGTGCTGGGGACGTGGCTGCTTTTGCAAGCAGGAAAACACTACTTGGAAAGAAACAGAATGCTACCAAATAGTTTCAGTTCTTTTCAATTTATTTATCTATGCCTAAGTGAACAGGATGAGGTGAGCAGTTCAGGTAATGAGGGTTATTGATCTGAGGTTATTGTGAAAACTATGGAACTGATACTATATAGCTCTGTGGTTAAATTCATAAACTGCCTCCACATGAGCAAAGCGTAAGTACATTTTCTGCACGTGAATTGACTCAAAATAAATTCAAACTGGTGTTTCAAATTCATTGTCTTTCATATACAGAAGGGGAATAAAATGGATTTAAATGTTTCCTTAAATGTTTGTTGTGATTCTGTTTTATCAGTCTCTGGAATGAATCCTTTTCCATTTTAGATGTGCATATTTTCTACATTGTTTCAGTTTCATCATATTGGTCCCAACAGGAATGAAACCAGAAACCAGATGATCTCTTCTCATACTAAATTGAACTAGAAACTAACAAATGTTAGTCACTCACTTGATTGCCAATGGTCTCGTCCTTCCTCCTTGCAGTGTTGCTCTGGAGAGCTGCTCTCCTTGCCGTGTGCTGATCTGTGAGGACAGGAGGGTTCAAGATGCCCTACAATGTGTGAGTGTGTCCAATGGGTTCCTGAGTGACTGCTGTAGGTTAATTCGAGCCAGCTGAATTCTGTTAACTGTGTTCTTCTGTCTGAGTAGTTTTGCTTAACATCAGTAGCTAAAGTAGCTGAAGCCTTAGGCTGAACTTATCTTAACCCTTACCTTTGGATTAACTTGTCATGAGCTCTTGTGATGTAAACTGGAAGACAAGAAAATCACAACTGGATTAAAACAGCTACGGACACACTGGGAGACAGAGAAAAAATCTACTAAAGTGTGAGAAGACACCAGACCAAAAATCACCACTGAACTAAGATGTGTGTGCAGGGCGTGAGGAGCATGTGAGAATGGGATGCATGGACTGTCAGGGTATAACAGGCCAGGGATTCCTTTGGTAGGGTCTGTCCTCAGAGGCACCCACCTCCAGCTGTTCCTACCACTGTACCACTCCAATCAATCAGGCTTAAAGCTTGAGACTCTGCTGCAGGATACCTGGGGCAGAGAAAGTTCTGTGACAGTGACCTCACCTGCATCCCCACAAAGCCCAGAGTCTCTCCTGGGCAGAGCCAGCAGTGCTGCAGCAGCAGGTACAGAGTGAGTGACAGTATGTGAGATGTCAGTGTCTAGCAGAGCCTCAGGTAAAACCAGCACTGTGTCCAGAGCCAGACTTCACTGCACGGGGCCCAGGCAGGCTGGTGGGACCAAGCCTCACCCTGAGCACCCCACAGGCTTGAGCCGGCTCCAGCAGGATGAGGGGTTAGTCATTTGGGGCATTTCAAGAGAGTTCTGGTTGTTGAGGGCAGATCCTGGGAAGGAAATGGCTCTCCAGGCACCCTTCAGGGCTTCTTGGTAGCAGCACACTCAGACAGGGTGCTCAAAGGGCTCCCACCTCATCCCTGTGTGCACATGTGATTGTCTGGGACAACAGTAGGGAGCTGGGCATTAACACCTGCCTTAAACATGCCCTGTCTCCAGGTCCCAGACAAAGCAGTTGGTTGGTTAGACCACGTCTTTAAACATTCTGCTCCCCAAAGCTAGTGGAAAGCAATCCCGTTATTCTTTACTTTAAACAGACATTTCGGAGAGTGTCTATAGCTTTAGGGATGTCCACTTTCATTTGTGGAAGAAATAATGGTGTTTTTCTCCAGGATGCATTTTTCCTTGTCAGTAAATGTCACAGTGGCACCAGCCTGCTCCTGCCCCAGGTTGCCAACAGCACTGCACAGCTTGTGGCGTGTGTTGTTCATGCACTTCGTTTGGTATAGTCTGAGAAAGTGGTAAAATGCAGTTCACAAGGTACTTGCAGAGATTATTTTAATGGAGGCTTCTAGTGGTTTTAGTCATCATTGTGTCATGGGATGATGATTAGGGCAATGGGGTGGAATTCTGAAAAGAGGTGCCAAGGCAAAGAGTGCACATTATTCCATTCCACCTGAAAAACCATCAGCACAGCAGGCAGCTTTTGGGATTTAGTTACAGATCAAAAAAGTCTGACAAGAAGACAGCAGATATTCCCTTACAAATTAAAATACAGCTGCAAGTAGAAGTTTTATATTTTGGAAAATTCCAGCAAAAGTGTTTTTTAAGTACAGGTGATCAGGGCTAGAGCTCAGTTCACAGCTCTGCCTGAGTGCAAAAGACAGAGGCCAGATCTTGGTGCCCTCAAAGTCATGGTATCAGCAGGACTTAGCTGTGCATATGTGCAGGATTTTCCCCTTAATGAAGGGCAGTCTGAAGACTTTGTTTCATTTGCATTCTCTCAAAAAATTCCCACTCAGTAACCTTTGCTGGCGCTCTGGACCAAAGCTCCCTGTTTGAGAAGTTAGTCCCAGACCTCTACCATCCCTTCAAACGTATCCTTGTGCCAAAAGAAACAGTTTGATGAGAGGTGTTAAAGGAGAGCTCTCAGATCTGTTAAAGGGGCAAGGACCTGGTGCTGGGTAAGGTAGCAAATGCCATGTCATCAGCCAGAGGGATGTGCAGCAGCCCCAGAGCCCAGCTCGCTCTCAGCCCTGCCCGCAGTGAGGGATATTCCGGTCAGAGTACCCGGGTTGTGCTAAGCAGAGCAGGGTCTGGGCACTTTGCCCACATGCCCAGAGCCAGTGGCTGCTGCTGGCAGAGAGGAGTGGATTTAACTCCGCCAGTGAAGCAGATTTGTTGAATTCAACTGAAAACACTTCAGTAATAAACTGGGAAAACTGACAGGGCTGACTTTTGGAAGCAGATCTGCTCTGCAGGTACCTCTTGGCCTCACCAACCAAAAGCTTGGCAGATCAATTTGCTTTCTCTTCCAGGGAAGGTTCTCCCACAGCTGCTGAGGTAGCTAATCAGGAACTAATTCGAAAGCTGAAATGGAAAAATATTTATGGTCCAGGGGGTACAAAGCTCCATGGAGATCCAAGACAAGGCTGGATTTATTTTTAGTGCTAAGAGATATTTAGGCTTCAGGTTGTTTGTTACCAGATTGCAATTCTGATTTTTTTGATTAGTGCTTGAAGCCTTATTACTTGGTTTGTAACATTAATGCCTAGAGGAACAATGACTGTTCTTTGGAAAATTCGTGTTTATAGAGCTTTTAAAATATGCAGTTTGCCTCAGAGAAGATTAAAGTGTTGCTCCATTCCTTATCCAGGAGTTGACAAAACTGTAACGGAATATATTTCAGCAGGAGAAGTAGCAGAAGAAGCAAATATTAAAAATTCCACAGACAAATATTATGATTTCTTGTTCTCAGGTACCCATGAATTTTCCAGAGAGATGTGCGTGCCAGGCTTTCCTATGACACTATCAGTTCGAATGACTCATTTCTGGTTGATTTCAAAGACTTTTAAAAATAATTTTTCATCCGTACTCCTTTTTGGTGAGTAGTGAAAGTGGCTGTGGAAGTTACACAGGCAGAGCACCACTGTGGGAAGAGGAAATACTTTGGATTGGTTTGTTGACGAAAACAACTGGAACCAGAGGCTGAAACCATTAAGAAATATGGTTTGGTGCAAGCACAGAAAGAATGTGGAGATGTGTGAGACATGGAGACAGGGATGACCCAGCCCCTGCCCCATGCGAAGGGTGGGAGATGCCAGTCTGTGCGTGCCCTCACAGAGGGGCAATTCAGCACCTGGGCTGCTGTGTGCTCTGAGACACAGCTTGTTTTCCTTCCCACAAAAGGCATTAAAGCAAGGACTCACCTCTACTTTCCTTTCCCTCCTATCCCTGTATGGCTGTTAGAGGGACAGAGGGACTGCCCTGCCAACAGTCGGTGTTTTGAAACTGCCAGTGTTATGGCGCCTGGTGTTTATTTTCCATGTGCCAGGTCTTTGAGGGCACTGTCACCTCCACTGGCTGTTCCCAGCCATGCAGGGAGAGGCTGGAGAGGATGTCCTGGGGGAAGTGAGAAGCACTTTCTGAGTCAGGGACGGTCAGCTCTTGGCTGACAGGTGAGGACACAATCCTGCTAATGCTGGGGATAGTGTGAGGCAAGGAAGCTACAAAGCACACTTGGCCAAATGTCTTGATTTCCACTTGCAAAATGCTAATAGGGTGCACTGGGCTTTTTTCCATCACAGCTTATTCAAGTGAGACCTTAAATTATAATTAAAAGTAGGATGCACTTGTCCTGTGTAAATAGATAATTGGTTCATAAATGTATAATGCTGTTAATTAGCACGTGATCTCTTGTAACACAGGAGTGTGTGTTGTTGTGTCCTGAGCCCCTGAGGACAGGATAATGAATCACAATTCAGTGCTCCTGTAGTATTTGGAAAGAGCATCACTCACTCAGATCAGGCTGTTCAGAAACTTTGATAGCAAAGTAAGGAAGACAAGAGGAATATTTGCAAGACTGCAAAGCTAGTAATCATCTAGTAGGAAGACAAATATTTTTCTGTTCAGCAGAGGGGAAAAAAAATCTTTTTACTCTTTGCATTACTCTCTGTCACATTTAGTGCTCTCTGGCCCCATGAGTGTGACTGAGGAACATCCCTGTTTGAATCCTAGCAGGAGAGCTGTTGTGTAAACACAGCAGTTAAAAAAAAGGAAAAGGTACTAACATACACCCACATGCATGACATGTTTAATACATGTTTAATATCAGCTCTAGTTGAAGGACTACAGAGTAAGTCACACTGGAAGCATAAATACTGAGGCTGCAAGAACAAAAGGCTCGATCCAGAACACCAGTAACACTCAATGTGGTGTCATTCATTATTCATGTAGCAGTTCACTTTGTTTCTCCTCAAGGTTTGTTTGAACAGTTGTTTTCTCTTGAAACACATGCTCAGAAGCATCTGTAAACAGCTGGAGACCTACCTTCTGTCCTGCATCCACATCATGCTGGAGATGTAGGGGCTTTCACCCTGCTCAGCTCTAAGACAGCAGTTTGAAGTGGGTTTCATCCACTGTTCCCTGGTCTGAAAAGATCTGAAAAAAGTGGCTTATCTCTGTCTCAGCCACTCAAATTCTGCTTTACTTTTAACAATTTTTGATGCTACCAAATATGTTGATGTAAAGAATAGAAAACATAACTTGATTTCAAAGGAAAAAGAGCTTTACACAAACCCAGGGCACATTCCCTCGTGGTCTGTTCTGCATTACAGCGAAGCATCTTTGTATCAGAGATGTGTTTGCATTGCAGAGCTGCCATCAGCCCTTCTGCCAGCCCTGCTGACTGGTTTTCCAGCCGCATAGAGGGATGATTTCTGCAAGCCATTCATAGCCAAGAACAGCCAATTCACAGCCAAGAACAATACATGTTGTTCTCATGAAGTAACAAACCATGGCAAATCAACCCCACCTCCATTAGAAGGAAGGAAGATGAGGGTAACAAAGGAGTAAAGAAGACTTGAGCTGCCTATCCAGAAAACAAGGAGGCTGAAGGTACTGGTGCTAATTCCCAGAGGGTGCTGTGTCCCCCTCCTTGAAGTCTCTGTGGCACAGCATGGACAACAGCCACAGGGACATGAAGAGTGGTGGTTGGTGGAGGTTATGGGACAGTGGTCCATGTCTGAGCAGGGAACTTTGTGTTTGAAACTCCCCTGATGCAGCTTCACAGAATCGCAGAATGGTTCAGACTGAAAAGGACCACAGTGGGTCCATCTGATTCCTCCCTGCTCAAGCAGGGCTATCACAGAGCACATGGCACAGGACTGTGTCCAGACTGTTCTGAAATATTTTCAGTGAGGAGACTCCACACTCTTTCTGGACAATCTGTTCATTGCTCAGTCACTGCACAGGAAAGAAGTTCTTCCTCATGTTCAGGTTGAACTTCCTGGGCATCAGTTTCTGCCCATCACCTCTTTTCCTATTGCTTGGCACCAGGGAGCAGAGCCTTGCTCCAAAAGAAACCAGAACATTTCAGACTTCTCTGTAGTGACAGGAGGACAGAGGCTTCTGGCTGTTCCTCTGACCATGATAAGATCAGAAAAAAGAAGATACAGAGCACTTTTCCCACTAGTTGGTTTAAATTTACTCTTTATTATCTCAGCACTCATTGTAAAAAATCAGTTGTTGTGATGCTCTTAATCTGCACTGCAGTAGCTGGTATTCGTCAGCTTCACAGTTTTCATTTCATTCATTGCCTTCATTTGTATAAAGAGAACAAATGGCTGAGAATGGATAATAAAACATCTGAAAGAAACAAATACATTGTTTAGGGAAAGATCTTCTGTTGTAGAAGAAGTGGATTTCTGAGAAGAAAATGAAAATGTGACTTCTGGAAAGCATCACATAAAATGAAAATAAAAGCAAGAGAAGTTATTGAAAGAGTTCCAGGCAGACAATGACTGAGTGCCTCCTCCAGAAAGTTACTGTGCCAAGGACAGAGCAGACCGTATTTCTCAGAGTCCAAGGGCATGGGAAGAAACAATATAAAAACAGGTTGTGTGGGCTGTTTGTTTTTTGGGTTTTTTTTTGGGGTGGGTGGGTGGGTGGGTATGTGTGTGTGTGGTTTTTGGTGTGTTTTCTTGGCTACAATGCACATATGCACCCCCAACCAATCTGCCACATACGACATTCCAATTCTGTAAAACACAGTTGCTTTTTTAAGAGAAATTTGCAGGAAATAATTTGCAAAGATTTGCTTTTGGCTGTCTTGGCAGGGAAATCAGAAACAGAGAGAATAATGGAAAGCTAAGCAGCAGCCTTCTTCCTCGTGTGTATTCCCCACACTGATTTAATAATATCTTTCTGGTGATGTTCATAGCCTGACTAGCTTCATTTATCCCACTGACCAGTGTGCTCGTCATCTCCTCACAACAGCTTTAATGCCTTCAGCATTTTCAAATATGTCTTTTTTACCAGTGAGACAGGTCAAAATGATTACACATAAAAGCGTGTAGTTTTAAGATAGACTCAGACTTGTTTTTTATTGCTCTGGAAACTACTGCCCTAAAAAATCCTAAAGTCTAGGCTGAGACCTGGTGGCAGATTCAGGCTTTGCTGCTTGAACACATCCAGGAGGAGCTGCAGGACACATCCCTGCAGGAATTGCAGCCCATTACACACCTGGACCATTGTGGGCAGTGGGCACGTGGCTGATGGGCTGAGCTAACCTCCCTGCAGGGGTGAGCCCATGGGAGATCCAGCCTTTGGAGACACCCGGGAGCTCTGTCCATCCTCATGGAGCCGTGTCCTGGCTGGCACCACATGCCCGTGGGCAGAGCACCGAGAGGATGTGGTGACTGGCTTTGCCTCCTCAATGTCCTGCTGCTCACCTTCCTCAGCCCTGCTGAGCAAATGTCCAGGCAGCTCCAAGGCTGAGGGAAAGCTGCTCTGATGCATTAATGCAGGGGACCCTTTCTTATGGCCTCACACAAGGAAGGTGTAGCCTTCATGACTCTGGCCAAACAGTGCTCCAGAGAAATTATTGGTAAGATTTCAGTTGTCAGCATGGCTGTATTCTGAAAAGATTTCTCTATGGATCTGGAGGACTGAGAGACAGTGATTTTTTCCCTTTAATTCATTCCCTTATTATTCCTTGTATGTACAAACACACAGACACAGACACAGAATTATAAACACACACACATGCAGTGGCCATCTTTTTAAGACCTACACTCACAGAATAAAAAATATCCAGTTGTGGTAGATCCAGTGAAAATTTTAACAAAAAAGCCATTTCAATATCTAACATTCCCAGTGTGTCCCTTGATTTGAGTTTTTATGGTTGTCTGGTTAGAATTACAAAATTTATTTTCCTTTAGCAACTGACAGAGCTGGCAGCAGTGAGGTAAATTTTAGTGTTACAGAATGTTTGAAATATAATCTTCTTAACAACTTTGAACTACTGAGAAGATGGCAAAAAAGAATGTTGAAAATAGTAAGTAGAAACCTTCAAAATTGAGGGGTGTGTGTGTTTCTCTTTTGTGCTAGTCTTTTGACATTTGTGTTTTTAATCCATTAGTCCTTGAGTGTTGCTTTTTAAAGAGCTTTTCACTTATTGCTAAAAGTGCCTTTTCAAATTCTGTAAACTAGAGGAAATCCAAGGGCAAGTGTGGAGTTTTTGGCAAAGAACCATGGGCTTGTTTAAAGGGTGATGGGGCCAGTGACCTGGATTTGTCTTATTGCACTGCTGCTTAATGAGACAAATGGTTAAACTGACTTTCATTTAATAGTAGTCTGTTGTTAAAAGGCTTTAAATCATCTCAATTTCTATTTCCTTAATCTATCTTGACCTCACTTCATCTGTGAGATGCTTTCAACATGTTACACTGAGCAAACAGAACTAACTCCTGAATCTTGCCAGCCCTAAAGTACATACCTTCTTACCTGAAGCCCAACAGACTTCAGGAGGGGGAGTTGAAGAAATTGTCTGGTCAGCAAAAACCTTTCACTGCATTATTCATGTCTTAACTGAAGATAAATGATCATGTGGGACACAAGCAGTGATACATCATCTGCGGATTTCTTGCATTTTTCTTCCAAGGCTCAGCCATCCTGCATCACCAAGGTCTCCACCATGCAGGCAGTAATTGGCTGTACCTAATTTAGATCCTCAGTGTCCTGAGATCCTCTAGAGATGCACTAGTGTGGCCTTCTGGACAACCTCAAGGAAACACAGCCCTCTCCTGTCACTGACGTGATTCCTTTCCCTGCCCCATGCCCAAAGTTGTGAGGATTCCTGCCTGCCAAGGCTGACTGGAGACCATGGGATGCTCTCACAGCACTTGGTCATTTCAGCATCCCTACCCCGTGTCTGAGCTCACAGGGGCCAGGAGGTGTTGAGACTCAGAGAGCCCCTCGCTGTCCTTGGCATCATCCTGTCTATCCTAGCTCAGGGGCTGGGGCTGTGGTGGAAGGGGTCGGGTCCCCATGGAGACCCCAAAGCCTTGGCAAAGCTGCTGAGAATGGTCAGGTTAGAGTGAAACAGGGGAAGTAAGAAATGAATGTGGAGTGACAGCTGGCCTGAGCAGGAGTCTCAGCATCCACAAAATGTGCCAGATGTTTAAAAGTGCTTGACAGACTGGACAGAAGTAATAATCTTCAGACACAGAAAGGTATGGTAAGGGAAAAAAGTACAATAATAGCACATATTTTTTTGGTTGTAGCCAACTTGTTGCTCTTCGACAGCTTCCATCTTCTCCATCTCTATAATGTGGGCTCAGGGGTGTTTTCAGGTCTCATTCTTTGGAAACGAGACTCCTCCATACAACCAGGATTCTGCATGACTCAGGAGTTTTGTGAGGTCCCATAATTAGTGAGATTAGGCAATCCTTTTTCTACCAGGAGAAAATAAAAAGTATTGTAAATCTGAAATGTTTTGAGAGACCTAATTTTGTTGTTGGGCACTTTTACTATAGAGTTTCAACTGAGCAGCTTATCTTCAGTTGTTCTTGGGCTGCACATTTTCTCATTCCAAGACTGGAATCAGCTTCACCTGAGTTCCTGTCATGGCTTCCAAGAGAAGGGGCCAGAAGCAGGAAAGGGAGAGTCTCCCCACAGAACAGCCCATATCTTTACTGACCTCAACTTGGGAGACAAAGTTTCTATTTACTGTTATTTTAGGAAAAAACCTCAGCCACTTTTTGAGCCTTCCAGACCTATTTAAGAACTGTCTACTATGAGGATGAGGGAAATAAAATAGTAGCTACATTTTGTTCAATGTAGGCTTTTAAAAATCTCTGGAAATTCAGTCAAAATTTATATTAAAATCTACAAATTTCTTTACAACTTTAAATGCATAAAACACTTTAAAAATGTCATTAGTGTTAGTGCTTTTTAATTGTTACTGATGTTTTATAACCATTTAAAAGACATTTTCTCAAAGAGCTTACAATTGTCTTTAATACATACCATGTAATGAGCATTTTGTTGTCACTTACTGAACATGTTCTGTCACTAATCAGTCCTCCATCAACCACTCCAAGTAGAACTTTACCATGAAGAATGAGGCATATGAAGCTTTTAGAACACTTTTCAGTCTATGTTTCATGGTCTTGGGAAATAAATTAGCAATTTTTGCCTCCAGTCTTATCTCGAAACTCTAACAAAGTAATGAGGGAAAACCCCTCCAAAACATACATTTAGAACTGAATGAAAGACTGAGTTCAACTGGTGTGCCTACCTTTGATTTTGCTTTGGTGGACTACAGTGAATATTTGTGAACATAAAATGAAACTTAAATAGCTAATTCTCTTTCAGTAACAAATTTCAAACAGAATATTTGATTTCAAAATCTGTACAAGGAGCAGGGGCAGTGTCACACTCAGTGTAAAGTTATCTAGTTTTCCTTTTCTTATAAAGACCATATTATTAAAAACATAAAGAGACACAGATATTCTTGTCTCATTACATTTGCTTATGTTCCCTCTGGAAAAATATTCTCAGTGAAAAGAACTTATGAAATTGTTTTAATTAAGGGCCTTGATAGTTACAAAGAAAGATAAAATTTAACATTTACTAAATAACATATTGTTAAAGAACTTGGCATAAAAAGAATATTAAGGAAGAAAAGATTATCTTTTTGCCATTGCTGAAGCCATCAATGATTTTTACAGGGAAAATCACTTCAGTTACCTCAGCAAGAGAATGAGCTCTTTCAGCTAGTTCTGTCCTTTCCTTTCCTTGGTAAAACAGGAGAGGAGATCCTATCCCATTTTTTACCCAGTGAACAGCACAGTTTGTCTTCAAGATTGCTGCAGCTGTTCTGATTTTACCTGCTCAGGCCCCTGAGCAGGATGGGGAGAGAACTAGGAGGGTAAAAGTGAGAAAACTGGTGGGTTGAAATAAAGTCAGTTCAACAGGTAAAGCAAAAGCACCGTATGGAATGCAAGACCCTGAGCCTCGTCTTGCTGCTGAACAGGGCAGCTCTTTGCCCACACCTCTCAGGGATGGGGCAGATCTGACTGCACCTCTCAGGGACGGGGCAGTTCTTTGCCCACACCTCTCAGGGACGGGGCAGCTCTTTGCCCACACCTCTCAGGGATGGGGCAGCTCTTTGCCCACACCTCTCAGGGATGGGGCAGCTCTTTGCCCACACCTCTCAGGGATGGGGCAGCTCTGACTGCACCTCTCAGGGATGGGGCAGCTTTGTGCTGGTGTGAAAGGCAGCACACACCCTCGGCAAGTTTGTAGGTGGCCCAGAACTGGGAGGAGAGATTGATGTGCCAAGGATGCAGGAGCTGTTGGCATTGTGATGGACCTTGGTGCAGAAGCAGCCCTTCCCTCTGTTCTGGGAGCACAGAGAAGGTGATGCTGTCCCCTGGGAAATCCCCTCCCTGCTGTGGCCAGTAAACTCCTGATATGAAAGCAGGACTCACAGGAGCTATCTCAGCAAGACACTCAGCAAAGTGTTCATTGTGATGAGTCTGGGAGAAAATGACTAGTCCAAAATTCTCACCAGCTCAGCTCTCTCCCCACACACCAGCTGAGCTCTGTGCCCACACACTGGCTCAGTGGCATACCCACACTCCAGCTCTGTGCCCACTCACCAGCTCTGTCCCCTCACTCCAGCTCTGCCCCCTCACACCAGCTCAGCTCTGTCCCCACACTCCAGCTCTGCCCCCCTCACACCAGCTCAGCTCTGTGCCCACTCACCAGCTCTGTGCCCTCACACCAGCTCAGCTCTGTCCCCACACACCAGCTCTGCCCCTCACACCAGCTCAGTTCCAGGATGGCAGGGCTGGGGGCCTGCAGTGGTGGGGAGGTCCTGAGGTGAGACCTCCGTGGGTCCCCACTGACCTAGAGCCCCCACTTCTGGCCCCCTCTGCCCTCTGACTCTCCTCCAAGCTCTCCTTCCTTCCTCCCTTCTTGCCCAGCTGCTTCTTTGCACTGCAGGAGCTTTGCATTGCAGGAGCTTTGCATTGCTGTTCTGTCTGTGTGAAAGCTTCAATGGCCAAGATAGATGCTGCTTTGAGATTAGCTCTTCTTATGCAGATGAAGAAATAAATATCCTTGAAAATCCTGAAGTGCAGGCTTGCACAGAAAGATGTATAAAATATCAGCATTAAAGTACACAGCATATTGTGATTGTGGCATGCAGTGCACTATAGATCTTTATATTTGGATCCAGCAATAAAGATTAACAGGAAACTGTGGGTTTATTTATTGCTCAGATTGTCTAGTTACATAAACCAATTGAATTTTAAAGTATAAATATTGTCTTGTTTATAAACAAAGAACACATGTTCTGTCTAGACAGAGTGAGTGTAATATCAGTGACTGTGCTTTGCATGTTTCGATGGTTTTGTTACATGAACCATTCATCTCTCTTCCAGGAATTTGTCTCAGCCTTCCGTTTTCCTTTAAAGGCATTTGAATCAGGCTTAAAGAGAATGGGAATAAAAGAGCCATCCCTTCTGCTTTCCCATCAGTGTGACATTTTCTCCATCCACCCACAGAAAAGTTGATGTTTCCAAACTCCTTCGCAGTAAATACATTGTAGTGGTTCTGGAGAGATGTTTGAAATGTGCTAATCAACATTTCTATTCTGTTTAGCCTTGCATTATTTGGTTTGTTATATTTAGTTATTAAGTGTTACAGGTAGACAGTAACAACTGCAATACAACAAAGATGATAAGATAAACTGCCAGCAGTGCTCCAGTGAGGCCTGGTGGGAGAGGTTCCTGCCTTGCCTGCTGTGCCCGGCTCACCCTGCACAGGGACAGCTCGGACACAAAACCACTGAGCACTGATGTGACCAAACCCAGCACCCCCCTCGTGCAGAGAGGGCAAATATTTGCCCTGGTACCTTCACCTGAAGAGGCTCCCAGACCGAGAGCTGGACAGACTGTGCATGAGAGAGAATCTCACAGCCACATCCACATGGTCAGCACTGCTCTGCAGATGGAGTGTGGGCTTTCCTTTCAACTGTTCCCAAAGGAATGATGGAGAGGATTGAGTGTGAAGGACAATGACACTGCTGGAGAGCGATGCATCATCCCAGGAGCAGGTGTGGGCATAAAGAGAGCATAAAGAGAGGTGGGCTGGCTTGAAGACTTTTTTTTTTTAAATGGCTTACCCTGGTGTTCCTTCACTGAGACACATTGCTCGAGTTGAATTTTCATGCTTGGTCAAACACTTCTAGCATGCCAAAGAGGAGAAGTGGCTTTAATATGCTTTGCTGCAGCTGAGGTTTTATATTGCACAAAACTCCCAGCTGAATAGAAAATTCAGAAGCCTCAACATGAGAGCCATCCATCCTCTGGTCCTTTCAGGAAAACCCTGCTAGGGATGGCTGATGCCAGGACAATAGGATGCCAGCATGACATCTTTTCACATGCCAGTCCTATCCTTACCTGGCAATATATGTATTATATTTTGGGCAGGTTTTTTTGCTGGAACAGTTTGGAAAGTCATGCTGGAGCTGCTGTGATCACCTGACTAGAAAACCTGCCAACCTCAAGTGGGCAGAATTTGGCTTTCAGTTATCCCAGTTGCTGTGTCTGAGCAGGTGTGCCTGCAGCACCCGTGTGCATGTGTGTCACAGGTAGATGTGAGTGCCAGTCCAGCCTGGGCTCTGCCTGGACTTTGGCTCTTCCACCATGTAATCAGCATGAATGGCTCACCAGGTAAGTTGAAGAAGTCTTAGAGTAGTTTGCTGTCTTGGTAGACATGATTGTCTTAAATGTTTTATGGTCCCTGTTCAGACTAAGAGAACAGTCATAAAAACAGATGCATAATACTGGAGGGAGACAAATAAAGCCTGCATATCCAGGCAATGTTCTCCATGCAAATCACATTCTGGATCTGTACAGCTCTAACTGTATTGCCAGTGCTGTTCTGCCCCGTGTCAGGGCAGGCACTTTTCTGTTTGCTGAGCAACACCCTCCTCCTGAGACTTGCCATGGCTGAAGCACAGGTGGTGGGACAATCACAGCGCCCGACTCAGTGGCTGCACAGATCCTGCTGCCTTGAGTATTTGGAGATGTGTAGGAACAGTGCTGGAGGACACTTGAAAGTTGCTTGCTTTGCTTCTGGGTGTGAGCCAACATTTCCCATCCCTGGGATTCTGCTGGAGGCTGGAGACAGAACAACTGGGGCACGGGGAGCCGTGGCTCAGACCTCTGCTCCCAGGCAGTGCCAGCCTCTGCACTGCTGACTACTGCTCTGGGCCAAGCTGAAAGACCAAAGGAATGAGAAAGAGCAAAGCATGTGAAATACATGAGTGGGCTGAGCTACAGTGCCCAGAAATGCTCACTCCATCACCAACAATTTGCACTCCAGAACAGACACTGTGACTGTTTGCCAGAGCTGAGGTGGAACACTGAGTGACTGTGAGAAGGAGAGGCTAAGGGAGCTTTTCAGGGGAAAATTGGAATACCTGTGAGCACTGAGTGCTGTCACAGACGGAGTCTGCCTGGAGATGAGTTGAACCTTTCTCCAGCCAGAGGTACAGAAATACAGAGATACAATGTCCTGTGTGCAGGTGTCAAGGAGAGGTGCCAGGGAATGGGAGAGATTCTTCACACACTCATCCATATGCTTATTAAACAAAACAAGCAAAGTGAACAAAGGGTGATGATACTCCTGGGAGCTGGTTTAGGGCTCTGTACAAGCTACAGATATTACATAGCAGAAGTGCAATGAGGGCTTTTTATTTATTTTTTTAAAATATACGAACATTACCTTCCTGGAGTTGCATAGTAGCACTCCAGGGCAGGCACACTGAACAAGGTGCTGGTTTATAGAGCATAGAAAAAGAACTGCAGATAAAAAAAGATATCTTTGTATTAAAAGTTGTCACTGTAAGAACAGGCAATTTTCTTCACAGAATTCTAACAAGGTGGATCTGTTTTGCATGAAGCAATCTGGCTTGTCCCTATCAGCAAAGGTGTCTTTTCTTTCCAGCAGACTGAGTTCCAATAATTCATCTTGCCAGACATTTGTTGGCAGGCAAGAAAGCAATTTTTGAGCCTGAAACAGGAATGTCTTTAACATCACTGATGTTCAGAACACTGATTTTTAGAATTTTCATAGAGACAGGCATAGAAGATGTGGCATTTTCAAACAACTGGGCCTGATTTGTGTGAGTGCATTTCAAAAGGCAGCAAGAGAGTGTAGCTGGTGTAAAAACTGGGAGTGAATGGTTAAAGGATGGCTCCTACAGCTCTAAAAACCCCTGATGGTGTAAAATGCCAGACCTTCAGCATGTTCTTGGTCACCTGTTCCCCATTGCTGTCCCATTTGCTGTCCCTGCCTCAGGTGAGTACTTGCCCTTTGGCACCACTAGTAGTCCCCAGCTGTGGCTGCCACCTCGTGAGTAACAGCTGTCGACTATTGTCACAAGTCCTCTTTTGTGCTGGGTGTTCAGGTTTTTTACCATCAGGGTGGTCAGTCACTGGCACATGTTGCCCAGACAGGTTGTGGAGTCTCCTCTTTAGAGGTATTAAACACCCAGCTGAGCACAGTCCAGAGCCACCTGCTCCAGGTGACCCTCCTGTATCAATGAGGCTGAACCAGGGACCTCCAGAGGTCTGGTCCAGCATCCACCATTCTGTGATTTCAATGCTTCATGGAAGAGAGAGAATCAGACCTTGGTGGTGTTAATGAATATAGTTCTCACCAACCAGTAAAGGCAAAAGGCCAGCAGGGCCAGTTCAGACCCAAGTGGAGCTGCCCCAGCTGGCTGGGATCAAGGGGCAGCTGGGAGCACTGGGCCAAGCTGGGGGGTAAAGGCTGCCCAGTTCATTCAGCTGTGTGTGCAAATTGCTATGTTTACACCTGCAGTGTGGGATTAGGTACTTGTGAGCACAGGGAACACCATGGCTCCATAAAGTTAAACCCAGCTGGCACAGACAGGGACATTTCTTCAGAGAAAAGGAAGGCATCAGTACTGTGGGGGTAGGAGAACAAGAGAAAATAAAGACTCTGAAATGAAAGTAAAAGGCACAATGAGATTGCTACTGACATTCAAGAGTGGAAAGCAACCCTGATTGTTAACATTGATGAATATTAACCTCTGGTAGTGATTGAAGGAATCAATAGATTTGCACCCTAGAAGGCTTCAAAGTAAAACCAAACACCTTTTGAAAGCAGCACATCAGTGGACGAGCTACTGGAATAATGCACACCTTAGGAATTAAATTCTCTGGCTTAAGTTACTCTGTTGGACAAAATATTTTAGTGGTCCTCTTTGATCTTAAAATCCATGTTCTTAAGAACATTAAATATTCTTAAGAAAATTCAAGAGTGAACAGAGCTCTCTATGTGGAATCTTGTATTATGAGTGTCCTCCTGTGATGGAGGAACTCTGCAGACAACATACAGCTGATGGTTCATTGAGTGACACTGTCTTTTATAGGTAATAATGCAAAGAAAATGAATTCAGAATGTCCAGACTACACATTTCACACTCTTTGGAAACCCTTGGCCAGATTTCAGAATCATATTTTCTTTGTTGAGCTACAAAATTGTTTGGGTGTATTTCTTCCTCATTTCTGGTTTTCTTTCCTTTCCCATGCAGGTGTGGAAGAAAAGGTCACTACTGTATTCTCAGAGTAAAGGCAGAAACCAGGTAAACCCGCTCAGGTGTCCAGCCCAGACTAGCGGGTAAGAAGAGGTCTGAACCTGTGTGCAAACGCCTCCATCCCAGAGCTGGTGCCAGTTTTGCTTGTCATTCATCCTTCCTGGCTCCCAAGCAATAGCTCTGGACACAATCCTTGACAGCCCAGTGTTATTAACTTCGATATGTGACAGCTGTCACTGCACTTCAGAAATTGAGATGTTGGGTGTCAGTATTTACCAGCACTTTTATCTTACAATTATTTTTCTGCACCAGTTTTCCCCATCCTCTCTAACACTCTCCAAGCACATCTGAATAGCAGGTCTGTAACCAGGGTATGTTTTCAGAACATTGTTTTCCTTTCATATTGTGTAATAAAAGACAAAACCTGTAAGCAGAAGCCTTATGTTAATATGCTGAGCTGAAAGTACTGGTGGAAGGAAATCCATAAATATGTCTATGCTCACTCTTCCAGCATGTGTGAGGAACTGTGAAAAATTGTTCTTTCAATTTATTTCTCAGAGAAAAATTTTGTCACAGAAGGGGAATGAGTAAAGAGCTGGTGAATTTGAGAGCTGAAACCCCTGTGTACCTCTTTGCCAAAAAATCACACTGTTACTTCTTATTTCTGTGAGCAGACAGAGCCCTGCCTGCTGACTCAGCTGTGGCGCTCTGGTCACAGTAAAGCAGAAAACACTGAAAACTAAAGCAGGCAGGACTGGCTGGCTGAGGACAGTTTTACTTTCAAACTACACAGACAGACATATACATGGCACAGAAGGAATTTGGATCAAAAATTTATTTATTTAAATAAAAATATTTAGTTGCACATTTCTTCTGCTAGGAGCAGAATTCATGCAGAAGACGTTCTTGTGGATTTGAGGGTTTTTTCCTAGCTGGGGTTTATCTTTCTCATTCAGCTTCCTTAGTGTTCTTTCATAACTTTTGGCATCCAAGGACTTCATTTATATTTTGTTGCCAAGGGCTCCTTGAAGAAAGCCTACAGAGCACATCGTTGGCTGACATGGTACTTCTCCACAGAACCTCTGAATTCAAGAAAAGCCCACAGAGTGATGAAGTGTCATGTGAAACACTTATCTCTGATTCCAGTGTTTGTGTTTCAGGAATATGAGGTAGGAGAAGTGTTCTCCTCCCACAGTTTATTTTAGAAATACTGTCTGCCCTGTTCCCACGCAGAAACAAAGCCAGGAGGAAAGTGCAGCTGAGAGTCAGGTGAAGGTCTCTGCTCCCAAATGTCACAAGTGCCAGGTCTGCAGGTACCGAGAAACACAACTGTGGTTACTTCAACTGTGAGACAAAACTCAATGTTTTAAAACTAAGAGGAATGACAAATATATCCATAATTGTCTCCACCTGTCAACTGCCAAATACATTATGTATAAAAGCACTGCTGGCTCTTGGCCACAGTCCCTGTGTATCAGGTAAGAAACCAAGAACACAAAATTTGGTGCTGAAGATGGGAGTTCACAAGGAGGGAACTGCAGCTGGGATGGGCTTGGCTCTGTTGCCTGTTAGCAAAAATTTCCAGGAAAGAATCTCTTCCCTTACTGTCACCAGAAAATTGAAATGTCTCTTTGTCTTGAAAGTGCATTTATTTTGCAGTGGTTAATGTCAAGTGGCGATAAATGTCCTCTGAAAGAGGAAGAGATGCCTTGATTTGGGTTTTTACTGGAAGATTGCTTTTTATGTTTGGGCAGTTCCTGAGTGGAGGCCAACATGGTAACAGTGAATTTTTATTGGCAAAGCTTTGGGACTGATTCAAAAGGAAATCTTGCAGCACTTTCTGAAATTTGAGGTCACTACACAAATACTTTTTTGTGTAGTAGTAGCAGGACATTTCCATTTATTCCCTGAACACTGCTTTATTATTATGAAAGGGTTCAGTCTCCACACGTACATTGCTTCATTTTCTAAGTTGTTTTGCTGTCAGTGCTCTCATACCACACAACTAAATACTGAGTGCTTTGCATCATTGTGCCAAAGCCTCCCTTCACCTGAGATGGTTGGGCACAAGGTAACAAACTTGGTGATGCATGCACTGCCAGCTCCCCCTGTCACACAGCTCTGCCATAGGTCCTGTGAGAGCAGAAAACCTTTGAAAATACATTAATTTCATGGCAAATATTTGAAATACCATCAGTGAATCCCAGACTTGCAGGATTAATTTAAAATGACTAAGAAAGTCTTTGCCCAGTTGTTTTTTTCCTGAGGACAAAAGTCAGTGCCAGTTGGAGTCACAATATATACAAGTACTAATCGTGAATGTTTGTATGCCAAGGGCAGCTGAATAAAAATGCATTTGCTTAATGCTGGGAGCACAACTAACAGTATAAATTTCTTCCAAAATTTGCATTCAGCTTTGAAGATGAAGTCATTATTTTAGTAGTCTGTGTTGGCTGCAGCCTGTCTGACCCAGAGCAGTGTGTCTGTGCAGTGCTGCAGGAGAGAATCCCTTCAGCTTGGAGCTCCTGGGAAACCTCTGAGCATGGGGCAGAGTCTTTGGATATCACAGCACAGAACCTGCATCCCCACCCTCCTCCTTCCCAAGGGATGCACTTCTCAAGGAGGGGACACCCTCTTCAGTGACTGTGGGGACCTGTGGGTGCACAGCTCTGCTAGGCATAGTGTGGAGCCGGGGCTGTGCCTTACAAGGGAACCAGCAGCTCCCAGTGCTGCTAGAGCTGGAGCTGGAGGTGTGGGGCTCCCACAGTTTCCCACTGCCATCAGCCATGCACAGGGCTCTGTTTCATGCAGGGCTACTACAGCTCCTGGTGAGGAAATCCCAATGATTGCAAACTCC
The DNA here is from genome assembly GCA_035583235.1 of Hafferia zeledoni. Taxonomy (NCBI): domain Eukaryota; kingdom Metazoa; phylum Chordata; class Aves; order Passeriformes; family Thamnophilidae; genus Hafferia; species Hafferia zeledoni. Next base: position 63,435,621 of record JAWWEV010000167.1, on the reverse strand, counting down.
AGACTCTAGGTAGCTTCACTTTATTAAGGACAACATATTCTCCCTAAAAGCCCTGGAGAAGGATGCTGCCACCTCAGCCAGATGGGTCAAAAGAAAGTTGGGAAGGAACATCCTCAAAAATCAGATTGGTGAGACTGAACTGTTCCCCAGTCCCATTTAACTCTTGGCAGCACAGAGAAAAGTCTCAGATTTACCCAGAGACAAAGCTCGAGTCTTTGGAATACATGGCTGTGAAGAAAGATCAAAAGGAGCTGCTAGAGGGGCTGGGAGTGTCTTTCAGCTGATTGAGTTTCTGAATAACAACAGAGAGGAGAATAATAATTCACTGGCAACATCTGCATGTCCTCAGTACTGCTGAGAACTGACACCACAAGATTGCAAAGACAGACTCAGACAAGGGCAAAGGACCACAGCCTGAGGGGACACTGACCTAGAGAGGGACTGGAGGTGCTCAAAGGATGAGCAGGTACTGATCTGCATGGGACAGGCAGGCGCTGGTCATGTGCCAGGTAGTCCTTGCTCAGCCCAGCGTGACATGAGGCAGTTCTTTCTTTTCCTGTCTGGCAGGTTCAGCTGGAAAATGTGAACATCTATGATCTAGTTGGTAGATGGAAATTAGAGCAAAAATCTTACTTTATTCTTTTTATAATTTCTTTATCTTCCTTATTTTAATCATTGCAGCCAAAAGCATGAGGTTATCATTAATTCCAAATCCAATTTATATTCCGATTTTATATGTTAAATAAATACATAGACAAGCTTTTCTATCAGGCAAATATCCCAGAAAAAGTAAAATCAACTAAACTCTGTCCCAGAACATTTCTACCAGCTATTCCTGCTGCATCATGCAGAGCAGACCCCTTCCTCTCCACATGTCCCACAGCATGGGCAGAGCCCTGGCCTGGCAGCACAGCACAGTTCCTGCTCTTGCCCCAGTTGTCACATCAGCAATAGGCACTGGCCATGGAGCACTGCAAGGGCACCAGACACCCTGGCACACACCTCTGGAAAGCACACAAGCTTCTAATTGCTCTTCATTGCTTTGGTTTCCAAATATTACTTGCTCGAATCTCACAATGTGTTGATAAGTTATTCATTGCCCCTTCACCTGATAGGAAATAGAGGACACACTAGAAATTGGTTTTAAAAATCACACATTAGCAGGAGTTCAGCATTCAGAAAGGAACTGGTAAGGACTGGTAAGGACCAGTAAGGACTGTCACAATGACTGTCTGTGATGTCATACATCGTATTTCTGGCTGTGAAATACACTTCACAGTTCATTGTTTTTGCAGTTGTGTTACCCTTCTGTGCATTTCAGTTTGTGCAAAGGGAGTGTTGTGTCCTCTTGCACAGATGAAGGTGAGTACTGTGGGGGGAGTGGCAGAGTTTGCACAGAGTCACTGTGTTGGGCACTCTTTTGTCTCAGCCCATGGTCTGTCCGTGTCCCCTCCACTCTGCAAAGGAAAAACCCAAATGACACCCACAAGTTCACTCACACCTGCTTTTTTTTTTTTTTTTCTGTCATGAAGGGGCCTGAAACCACTGCTGGGATGTGCCTTCTGTGGCCTGTAGATATTTAATGCATAGAAATATTCAGCTGCCAAACACTACTAAACAAGAATAAACAGCTTTGATTCCCATCATACTCCGCTCTGAGGCAAAATGCACAAGAACACGTATGTTCAGTGTTCAGCAGTTGACATGTGCTTGAAAATCAATTTTAAAGGTAGCTAAAAGAGGAAAAACTTGTTCCTTTCTGGGCACACTAATTGATAGGAGAATAATTGTTTATTGCCTGGGTTCAAAAGCAGAGGAACAGCCAGCAAAAGGTAAGAAGCTCTTATTATACTTTCAGTTAATATTTTACAAATATTTTCCTATAGACAAAAGATAAAAATATTAGTATTATTAGTTTATAATCTCTTCAATTGGGCTTGCTCTGTTAATAGCTACAGATGGTCAACTTTTGTAATAATGATTTTAAAAAATGAACAGATTCTGTTTTCATCCCTCCAAAAACTTCCAACCTTTGATATTATCTCCATTATCCTCTGACCTGGTTTCATATGATGCTTCTCAACTTCAGTGTCAGACAGGGGCAGGTCAGAAGAGACCAGCAGTCCAGAGAGCTGTTGGGCCATGCAGGGACACCCCATGGAGAGGATGCTTGGGGGGCTGTTCTCCTTCATTACCAAGAAGTGACTTTCAGGCTTATGTTTTCTAACTTGGGCTTTAGAAGGGGAAAATCTGGGTGAAATTTGATGAGTAATCTCATCTGGGGGAAATAATGAACCCAATGGAAAAGCATGTTGGCTTTTTCTGGGGTGAATGCAGAGGGGACCTGCCTGCCATGACACAAACCAGGGGAAGGTCCTTCAGTTCACTTCCAGGGAGGAGCAGCTGCTGGCTGACAGGCACAGTGGTCTGCACAAAGTCCTGCAGTTTTCCAAACACATCAGCACCAGCCCTGCAGCTCCTGGTGCACGGGCAGGATGGGTGCTGGGCTCCATCTCATCTCCCCCAGGACAAAGCAGCTGCTCTGCACATTCCTGTATAGCTCATCCTTGTGCCTTCCCACCCACAGGTGGGACTAGTCCTGCACTGGAGGAATGTTGACCTTAAAGACCTGCCAGTTTTCTCAGTCCCTTGAGGGACCTGAGAGCCCCTCAGGAGCTGGCAGGGCTTGGCAGGTCCGGCACTGCCCCTCTGCCTGCTGACTGCCAAGGCTGGGCTCTGTTCTCCTGCATCTGAGAGGCCAGAGCAGCTTGCTTTGATGGTCTGTCTGACACAGAGGAGGCTTTGGCATCAGGTGATGTAAATGATGAAATGCTCATCACTGATTCCTTTTAATTATTTAGTGGGAGATGTCATCTGAGCTGATGACACTGCTCCTACCTCTAGAAGTCACAGATGCTCTGGTTAATCAGAAAGTGAATACTAATTAATGTGTTGGCACACGCAGAAAAAAATCAGAGCTATTGGTAAAGCTGAAGCAAGAGCTAAGAGAAATTGAAAGTAATTATTAATGAAGATCATTGACGAATGGAATCATTGCCCAGAGACATAAGAAAACACATCTGGCTTGAGGTGGGAGGGGCCATGGGGGATGTGGTAGATGTTGCAGTGAATGTGGAGATAATTCAGTTATACCAGAATATTCCCTTTGCTCTCCTGGCACTGCCTCACAGGGGAAACCAACAGTGACAGAGCTGGGAAGGACTGAACTGAGATGTCCTCCCTGGAGCAATAAGAGTGCAACAAAACAAAGCTCCAGGTACTGGATTGTGTGCTGTCCTGGGTCTCTCAGGGGCTCCCCAGCCTCTGTTGGCACAGTGGAGTGATCTCCATCCCAGCAGAGCCCAGGTCAGGGACACTGCCAGGCTGGGAGCAGCAGGGAGCTGGCTGAGGAATCAGTGAATGGTTTATTAATTAGGACTTGGCCATTCAGCTCCACCTGTCCCTGCTTCAGCAGCAAATGCTGTACAACACTGCTCTGCAGAGGCAGCAGAGGAAATTTTTTCTGCATGAAATTGTAAATCTGTGCATGTTTCCACCTCTGGCACTCTCTCCCTTCTTCACTCCTTTCCTCATGGTCTCTCTTTCTCTCTCCCCCCCTTCTTCCCTTGCATTTCCTGAGCTAGATTTTTCTGTGAATTAGGTTTTAGTGCCTCCTCATGAGAGGCAGTTTTTCATATTTTAAATATCCAGCAATAAAGATTTCTTTCTTATCACCAGTAAAATTGGAGTTTTGATTAAATATGATCCAACAGCTCTAAGCACATACTCTGTATTAATTTCAGTGCCTCATTATATGCCAATGGTATTTATATGGGTTTATATATCAAATACATTGTGTGTGTATATAAGCAAAGACCTTCAGAACAAATACTAGATATAGGAGCCATAAAAAAGAGAATAGATGAAAGCTTATCACTTGGTCCAGCCATGGAGCATTTACTGACATTTTCAGGGACCAGGAGAGCCCTGGAAACAGCAGAATGAAGCCTGATGCTCCTGCAGCAGGAGAGCCTGAAGGTGCAGAAGTTCATGGCATAAGACTCATGGCAGCCTGTCCTCTGCTCTTTTGGAGAGGTTGTGAGGAGAAAGCACTGAGGGACCAACATCTTCTCAAGAAGCAATGTGTTGATTTAAGGAAATAGTTCAATATGCTGATGGTCACATGTTTTTATTCACTGTTCATTCCTGACATGGCCTGCTCTTTTGAGGGAATCTTGGCTGTGCAGGGACTGTGTAACACAGGGCAATGCCCAGGGCCTTGGGCACTAACGATTAGTGCACAGAGACTTCTAATCTGAGGCTCTGCATTGCCCAGAACCTCTTGTGGGTTTGCTTGAAACTCTCTGCTACTGAGGAAGCATAATTTATTTATAATCAAACCCAAATGAAACAAAGATTACAGAAATATTTATTAGAGGCCTTGACAAAGTGGGTAGGTCCTTGGCTTGGAGAAATACTCTATGGAGAGCAACCCTTGACCAGGACCAGAGTAGTCTGAGTGCAGGCTCCAGGCTGTTTGTGTTCTGTGTTTGTGTGTCACCCTGGGAAGGGGTTGTGGTGCGTTCAAGGTTTTTGGAAGGAAAACCCAGATAGCAGAAGCCTATACTCCACCTGATGGCACACAGCAGTTGTGAATGGATTCTCTCCCTCCCTGAATCACTCCATTCCTCTGCCTCAAGCCCTGTGGATGGGCTGGAGCTGGTGTGAACCGCTGTGCACACACCTGGCTGGCTCTGTGCACAGGCTGGGCTGCAGGGTGAGGGATACAGGGATCTCCTGAGGGAGGGGCACTGGGATCTCCCAGAGAAGGGGCACCAGGGCAGCAGCTGAGCACAGTCATGTGTGTGGAGTGCAGGGCACTCCTGGGACCAGTACCAGCCATGTGGACACCCAAGCAGGGTGCTGGCTCCCCACAAGGACAAAGCCTTGGGTTGAAGAAAGAAATGCACTTGGATGAGTTCAGACATATGGCAACATTAGATCAACTCATGTTCAGCAAAAGCTGCTCCAGGAGCTGTGAAGCTGCTGGCTCAGGTAAAAGATGTGCTTTTGTTATATGAGCTTTTCTAACACTGTAGCCCAGGGAGTTCTTTGCATTCATACCTTTGCCCTTCCTTCTCAACACTTTGCTTTCACTATAGTTAAAATTGAACAAAAAAATCCAGAGGGCTATAGAAGAAGGAGAAAAAGTCTAAATTCTGCCCTGCTCCCTGTCACAGCTCCCTATCATCTCAGCAAAACTTTTTAAAGTTTTGTATGTACTGATTTGTCACTGGGATCAGTAAGATGTGCAGTTTAAATTGGGGAATGCTGCTGAAATCAGCAGGGATTCTGCTCTCCTCCTTCCTCCTGTTTGACCTGACACAGGCATAGCACAGCCTTGGTTCCTGAACACTGGGATGAGCGAGGTCAGGGACACCGGCCCCTCTCACAAACCCACCTCTGGATCAGGATCAGGGCAGGGTGGGAATGGCTGTGCTGCTGCTGGGCAGGGGCCTGGGGCAGAAGGTGAGGAGCAAGGTTAAGGTGAGCAGTGGCCAGAGGTTTGATGTGTTGGTGGGGTCTGTAAGGCTGGAAGTGGAACTGAATTAGCCAAATGGGGTAGGGCACCAGCACAGCCTTTCTCCTGTGTGCAGTCAGGTACCATGGGCCACGTGGCATAAAGACTTTGGTGCTGACCTTGGGGACCAGGAAACACAGCTCAACTCTTCTCTCATCCTTGGAAGGCTCCCTGGGGGCTGAGCACACCCACCCAGAGCCAGGCAGTGGCACACACCCAGAGGAGTTCCTACTTCCATCCCTGCCTGCAGGGCACGGAACATGCCGAGGTCACCACTGGCAGCTCATGCCACAGGGTGTCCAGTAGCACTGCAGCTCCTCCATGCCTGTTCTCTGGCTCAGAGCTGTGATAATGAGCTCTCCTCACTTGGTTTTGTTTCTTGCTGAAAACACATCTCTGGGCAATGTGCCTCCATCGTGCCGTCTGGCAGGAGCAGTGAAATACCACTGTCAGGGGGACGACGAGAGACACATTTGTGCTGTTTCCTCCTGTCATTAATAATGGTGTCACTGAATCAGATACATCTCACAACTGCTGTAAAAAATGTGCAGCATGTGGGTCCCTGAAAACACATTAAGATTTAGTGCTCTTCATTTGGATAGCAGCTGATGAAGATAACGGGTTATCTCTGCAGGGCACTGTACAATTTCTACTCTTTCAGGCTCCATGGGGCACCTTATTTTTATTCTCACATATAAAACTAAATATATCAGAAGGACAGAAAGGGAAACAGATAAATCATCTGTATTTGAAACACAGTTATGACTCAAGTAAAGAAAAGTGCACAAATTCCAGACTGTTCCCAAGGAAATGTATGTGTATGGGCACAGAAACAGAAGCTTTTCTTATCTGAGGTTTTGTGTTGAATATCTTCTTCTTTTTTTTTTTTTTCCTATTTGCCATAATCAGACAAGAACCAAAACCAATTAACTACTGATAGTTCTTGTACCTCGTCTCACAGACCTCTTTCTCAAAAGACAGACTTCAGCTCTGTGTAACAGGTGTCATCCATGTGGTTTGTTGCTCCCCTGAGTGGAGTCTCATCTCCTCCCTGTTTCAAGCCTTTCAGGCTGAATTGTAGAGCTGGGTAAGGTACCCCACTGCTATGGGCAGAACTGCCCTTCTCCAGGCTCTGCATGGAGGCAGAGGGCAGCCCTGGCTGGGAGTGGGGACAGGGATGGCACTACTACCCCTTCCATGTACCTCATCACGTCCCTGCCCAGAGAGCTGTGGTCCTCCTTTTCCTTACCCTTCCCCTTGCTGCCAGTGTAGCTGCAGGGACCCTGCTGAGCCCCAAGCTTTGGGCACTGGGGCTGCTCCTCTCTGCTGAGCCTAAGCCCTCCCCTGGCCCACTGGGTTCACTGGGGCCCATCCAATCCTTCAGCCCTGGGGTACAAAGCCATCCCCTCAGTGCCACAAATACCCTCCAGCTGGCTTCCCTGCCACGTGGGCATCATTAGCTTCTTCAAATATTTGAAATTACTCAACTTTAAATAAATTTTGAAGTGTCACAGCTTACTGGAACAGTCATATCTTCTTCAAAGAAGTGAAAAAAATGTTGGTTTCAGAAGCAGAAGGCTGGATTTTAAGATTAGAATGGTCTAACAGCCCCATGTGCAGTGTCTTCTATAACGCCTTTTGGTGGTTTCTGTCCCAAGTCCCAAACTCCCAGGTATTATTTAGAGACTGTCCCTGCAAGAATCCAATCTACATCAAGTAACTACCACCAAAGGAAAATTCCTCACAACTACTTGAGCAACTAGTCAGAGGCTAATTAGCATTTAAAAGACATTTATTTCTAGCTTTCTACTTTGAAATGATGGGTTTGAATCCTGTAGGATGCTTTCCAGGCTTTGTTACAGTATAAACATAGATCAATTTTAAGTAACTTGGTGTGTTGGTTTTTCCCTGATTTTGCTTGTTAGGAATCCTAATCCAATGACAGAAGAAAAAGGGAGTGATCAGATATTAAGATTACAGTTTATACTAAGAAGTTGCAAAAGAAACCAAACTGATTTTGAAACTGTGAAGCAGTACCTTCACTCTGCTGTGCGTAGTTTTGCCTCCTCCATGCTGGTGGGTCTGGTCCCTCATAACAGGTTCTGGTTTTGTCTGGAGCTCACACAAGGCTTGGAACTTAATTATAGTTCCAATATCCTTGCTAATGAATTTGAGCATAGTTATGGAGTGGAGTGATTTCAAAGGGACTTTATGTGAATACTAAAAGCTATCTTCAAGTGCCTGTGCTGGGTAACTGGCAATGCAGCTTCTCCCGGGGGCCTGGGAGGGAGAGCATTGTGGGGGCTGCAGTGTGGCACATTCCCTGGGGCTGAAGGCCATGGGGGCATTGAAGTGGCTGGCAGGGATTTCCTGGCCCAGGACCTGCCTTGGGCTGCCTGCCTGGGGCCTCCTGCTGTCCTCAAAGGGCTGTTGGTGTGCAGTACAGGTGGGTGGGGGCATGGCCAGTCCTCGGGTCCATGGGCCTGTCTGCAAGGGTGAGATTCAGCTGGCACCAAGGGGGTGCCAGGGCAGGGGTGTCTGTCGCAGTGGGCTGTGGCGCAAGAGGGCCAGACCTGCACAGGTTGGTGTCCCAGCCACTTGTGCATGAAAACCCTCTCAACAGCTGGTTGTGGATGGTGGGATGGATGGATGGATGGATGGATGGATGGATGGATGGATGGATGGATGGATGGATGGATGGATGGATGGTGGGATGGACGGATGGATGGATGGATGGATGGATGGATGGATGGATGGATGGATGGATGGATGGATGGATCTTCAGAATGATTTGTGATGGAGAGAAGATGGGTGTTCCAGCAGAACAGGGAGTGGAAGGACACTGTGAAGGCTCCAGCAGTCAAATGGGCCAGGCTAACTTGAACAGAGAGCCTGAATTTTACAGTATCTGCACCCCTAATAAAATCAATAGAATTCTGGTCCTCCAGGCAAAATAGCATCGCTGCTTCTCTGCCTCTTTTTTGTGTCTCATTTTATGCTTGCAAGTCATTCCAGGAGTCTGAGACATGACATTTCTCTTCATATGCTCTGTATCTTAAGGCAAAATTTAATGTCTGGGAAAGATTATCGATTTGAGAAGTTTTGCAAAGATCAATACAAATGGCAACAATTATTGAAATGGAAGCTTGCTGTTTGCACTGAATTAATGCAACATACATATTGAGATGTGTTTTATTTCTTTCAAATAATTTAATGAAGTTCAAATCTCCTCTGAGAGAAAGAATTAATTGAGCAAAATGTTAATTAAGGAAAATTATTTTTTTACAGCACAGTTCTTCTAATGAAATAATACTGAGTGAAATGAGAGAAGTTGATTAAAACTGATGTCAGTGTTTGCACAGTCTCATAGTGTGTGCACTCCCTATGCTCAGCAGAATCAGAGCTTCTCTGGGTGATGATGTCACTCTGAGCATCCCACAATCCCTTCTTCAGCCCTTCTGCACCGGCACAAATGGGAGATGCATATTTACATCCTTATGTTTACTTATTTAAATTTGAAACTATTGTCTTGCTCTCACTTTCGTCACCACACTGACTGGTTTTCAAAATAGGTCAGATATGGTATATATTTCCATTGTGTGATTTATTTGGATTCCTGAAGCTCAGAATACAGTGGGAAAATGTACCTTAACATGCAAATATACGTGTATATATAAAGTAAGAGTAGAACCACAGTGTGTACTGAAGCTGCCTCTCAGGAGCAGCCCTGCATGGGGTGATGGGTCTTCACAGGCACTGTTACCTGTGGTCCTCCATTCCCATGGAGACTGAGGTTCACATGCACAGCATGTGGGAATTTGCACCCCTAAGAACTCCTAACCTCTCCCAGAAAAGGCTGGGTGATGAAACCAGCTGGACCCCATGGAAGAAAGGGAAGGTATCGGTTCAGTGACCCACCCCAGACAAACAATGATGGAGAGAACAGGAATGGAGGTAACAGCCTGGCTGTGTCCTTCACATTCTTTAATGTTTAGGTAATGGTTCCACATTATTGTAAAGATTAGAGGCAAACTGGTGTTTATTTTGTGCTCTGATTTGCTCTCATCAAAACAAGGCACAAGCAGAATTGCCCTCCTGCTGCCAAGGGCAGATCACCCCATCAGACACAGCAAGGAGCACACTGCATCCCTGAGGATAACCTGTGTGTGTGAGAAATCAGTTAATAAGTAGGACTTGGAAATGTACTTGATGTGTTGCAAAATGAAGGAGGGGTGAAAAGTTTCAGAAAATTTCACATAAAATTATTTTGACTTGTCGTAACTAGATGATGCTCATGGGCTGTGCACTCCCTGAGCTGTGCTCTGGCAGGTCCCCACTTTCCTGCAGCTGTTCTTGTCATCGTACAACTCCCGTGATTCCTCCCTGGGCTCTTGGCAGCATCTCTCTCGCTCTGACACTCTGAGATTGCCCCAGTGCTGCCTGTACTGGAGTGCCCTGTGGCCCTGCAGCCACCCTGCTGGAGGCCAGTCCACTCGGATTTGGGTTAATGGCTGGGAAATGAGCTCTCAAGCGTGAGGGTGGCGGGAGCGCAGGCTGCGAATTACCAGGCACTGGGTTCCCTCTGGCTGCTTCTCTGCTCACCTCAGTGTCTGCTCACATTTGCCCCAATTACTATTGAGGTTCAGACACAATAAACAGGACTCTCTTTTAACTCTCCCCTCCCATCCCTTCCTCTCCCCTCTCCTTTGTATATTTTGTTCTCTTTTCTCACAAACTGTTGCATACAATTTCTCAGGTAAAACTTTTTGGAGCAAGGCGAGTCACTGCAGTTTGTTATTTAGGAGATAGTCACGATTTCTGGAATCCGTGCCAGGTCCTTGCTTCCCTTTGATTTTCTGTTTGTCAGGCAGAGGGGAGGTAGGAAAGCTCTTGCCTGCAGCAGACATGCTGGGTTGGGCTGGGGCTCATCTGCAGCAGCTGATGGAAAACCTGCTGACTTGGGACAGTACTTTCCCAGCTGTGAGATGGGCTCAGAGACTGGTATTTTCTCAAATGAAATAGATGAAGACAGTGAAAACTCAGAATCAGAGCCTTGTCTGAAACTGTCCATCTCTGAAAGCCTGGCAAAGTGTGGCAAGGAAATAACTGAAGAAGGTGAAAATGAAAATAGTGCTCTGGAAGCCATCTGAAGCAGTGGTACAGGGAGCTCTTTCCAGAATAAGGACCCCAAGCCTCTGGAGTTCCTTCCTCCCTTTCAGCGTCATCAGCAAGAATCATTGACCTGGAAGAGCCTCTTCCTGGGCTTGAGGACCCTGAAGCCAGGCAGTCAGAGTGAGCATGAGGTGTGTAAGCTCTGCAGGCGCCGGCATGAACCTGCAGCCCAAACTGCCCCCAAACAGCTTCACTGGGGTTTGGAAACAGGCAGCAGCGTTGGCAGACTCTGTGTGTGCGTGGGCTGTGGGCCTGCTGCTAGGCACAGGACACTGTCCAGAGCCCATCTGGGCTTTGCTGGGGGCAGTCCAAGGCAGCACCATGGTGTGACCCCAGGCCACTGCCCAGCACAGCCACCCTGACAGGGCATGGCCCCACTGCGCTATAGCTCAGAGTACTGACTCTTGGAAAAAAGAGTAAAAGTTTGGACTTTGGAAGTGGTTACTACCAATCCAAGTATATAAACACATGAACACATTCATGGGGCGCTGGCTGATGCAGAGCACGCGTCAGCAGAGAGGGGTGCCAGGGCACTCGCATGCCTTGGGCAGTCGGCCACGCTCCGTTCCCTTATGCCTTAGTGAGTGGCTCCAGAGATGATTTCCAGTTCTCACTTGGTGGTGGTGGTGTCTGCAGAGGGGGATACGTAATGAAAGTGAAATGAACTCTGAGGATAAGGCGTTTACCAGACAGTGAGAGAAGCAGCATTTCTCTGATTTTAGACGAATCCGCCCTTCAGTGTTCTGCTTTTGATCTTTGCATCTAAGAGTAAGTTTTATGTAAGACAAATGTCTATCAAAGTTTTATTTAAAAAAGCTGATTTTAACAGAGGGTGGCACACTGATTAAATGTGACATTTGAAGCAAGGCAGCCTAAACTGCCCAGGAATGCAGAAGGATTAAATTGAGGCCTTGCATGAAAACTACTGCTGTGTTATTAAGCAAGCATAGCCTTTCAGGCAATGAAGTTTGGGTGCTCTAATCCACGCTGACAGACAATAGTTAATATCTGAGCTGTTGTAATTTTTTTCTGCTGTCTTTTTTTGGTTAATAGAGCATGACTCAGTGCACAAAACATTCTTCAGTGGCTCTACTCAATGTAATTCTGGGAACAAATAATAATTATCTCTTGGAAACACAGAGCCTGACTTTTGGGGGCCATTTGAAAGGCATCATTTACAGTCCTAGCTGAGGTGGTTCAGAGCTCCTGGGAACTGAGGGCTCAGAACCAGCTGCTCAGCACCTGTGCCACCAGTATCACCACTCCAGCAACCTGCAGAGCTGAGGGAGAGCCTGGTGATTGGCAGGATCTGTGCACTCAGGAGGCCCTGGGAAAAGGCAGGAGCTGTGGGCTGGGCACTGAGGGCTGCAGCTGTCAGGGGACTCTTCCCTGGCCACCATGACTGTCCTCAGAATGCCCACACCACCCTGCAGATCAAGAAGACCAAGGGTGGAGTGCTGTGAATTCCTTTGAGACAGGCATGACACTCCATGTGTGTTCAGTCCAGGAAGCCAAGTCCAGGAGGTAGAACTGTGGAAACTTGTTATGGGGAAGCACCACCTCAGTCAGTACTGAGACCCTGCAGGGGGTGCCAGGGGGCTGTTGCCTTTGTGTGGGACATGGGACACTCTTGGAGCTGGGCTGAGCCCCGTCCTCAGCTCCTGAGGCTTGTCCTGGTGTGATAATTTGATGCTGCCTTGGCCTATAGTGGGGCTTGCCCCTGCCACACATGCAGGGGTGGGCATGGAGCACAGCGAGGTACCTGCAGTCCACCTTGTCCTCTCCCAGAGGCTCACCCACAACCACTGCTTTGACAGCATTTTCCAATACTGTTAGCTAGAAACTAGGGATTGTAGGATATAGTTCTACTCTGTTTGCCCCTGTGTGGGAATGGCTTAGGGAGCTGCCCTTCCCAGTGTGGTACCACCATCAGGAAAATCCTCCTCACCCACTGGGAAGGGGCTGGGGAGGGGCAGGAGCCTTATGAGGAAGCCTGGCACTGTTAAATGTGATGAGAATGTGACACTGGAGTATTTAGCACAAGATCAGCTCCCCAGAAACAGCTGCTGGCACATGGCCAGTGCATTTCCAGGGCCATTGGCTGCAGCAGGGTGCTGCTCCTGAATGGGGCACTGAGGGGGTGGCAGCAAGTACAGGCTGTGATTGGCATGGTAAACACCATTGGCACTCTGCTGCTGCTGGAAATAGACCCCTAATAAATTGCCTGGAGAGCGCTTGAATGCTGGAGTAACAATGGAGGTGGGAACATCCTTGCTAATTACAGCAAGAGTGGGAAAGCACCTCCATATTTGTGCTGCACAATCTGACATCTCCTCACTGCCCAGAGTCCTTCCTGTTACCCCCACATCTCACCTGGAAAGAACTGCACATTGGAACTAGGTCATGGCTGCAGTGACTATTGCCATAAAACAACAAAGGACAGGGGATGTGCTGCTGACCCAGAAGGCAGCCCTGTGGTGTGACCAGAACAGATGTAGGGCAGGGGGACAGGGGTGACCATGTGAGCAGAGCTGGCAGGGGCAGTGGGGAGGCACTGCTTGGGCTCACACCCAGACTAGCACTGCAGGCAGGGACGGGAGCAGGATCCTGCTACAGAGTATGACAGAGACTTGAGTAGCCTTTGCATATGAGATGTGGGTATAAGGGGGAAGGGAGGATGTGAAGGAGCTCAGCTCGTAACTCTTCACTCAAATTGTGAGAGAGTCTGTTCAGCTCTGCATCCTGCCCTGGAAACAGCTGAGGGACTGTGCACTGGCAACGGACAATTTTAGCAACATAAAAATATGAATAATGAGTGAAATTTGATTTAGTATTGATTTGATTAGAGAGCTTTAGTACTGATTTAAAAAAAGAGAGTGTCTGTACCATATGTTCAGCTGGTAGAGTTAGTCATTTTGTCAGAAGGGAGAAACCCGAAGGCATTCCTGCCCAGCCTGGAAAGTGAAGGAGCAGCTGCTGGGCGACAGCTCCGTGTGCTTCAGGCAACTGCCTCCCCAAACCAGGGGAAACAATGATCAGCATGGAACAGCTGGCAGGAGATACCACCCACCGAAGGCAGCGTAATTCCACAGGAGGGACATCTCAGATGGGGCCAACATAAGAGACTGATTTTACCCCACACAAAGCAGTAAGACCTGGATGAAGGAAAGTGGTCTGAACCCTTTAGAACTGTATTGCTTTTGCAGGAAAACTGTCTAACACACATGACAGGGAGGGAGCATTGCTGCCAGAAGCAGCTGGCTCTTCTCCACAGGCCAACTTTCCAGCTGTTCTTCCTGAAGCCTGGAGCATTCCATGGGGTTGCTGTGACCCAAGGGCAGGACCCAGCACTTTGCCTTGTTGATTCTCCCAGCACTGGCCTAGCTCATGAATTCAGCCTGTCCAGATCCCTCTGCAGAGCTTTCTTGCTCTCCAGCAGGTCCACACTCCCACTCAACCGGTGTCATCTGCAACTCGCTGAGGGTGCACTCGATCCCCTTGTCCAGGTTACTGATAAAGACATTAAACAGAACTGTTATCACTATGTAAATCAATGTATCATTACTAACCAAGGCAAATTTTTCTTGACCAAATCTGGCAAATATCTTATTTCCACTTCACAGGATGTGTATTCTCAGAAACTTTTATTAAGAGAACACTCACTGTATCAGCATTTTCCATTACCTGATACTAACCAGTTTATTGCTGGTCTACATTTGGGGAAAATTGGTTTAACATGGAAAAGACTGTTGGATTTCTTCATAATGCTTCTTTCCTCTTGATAATTTTTTGTTGTTGTTGCTGTGGAAACAGCCCCTCCTTACTCTAAATCCTTTGATGGTACCATTTCCTATTGAGAAGATTCTTTTGCCATTTCAGTCACACCGTGCCATTCTCACTTCCTCCAGTGATTGCTGCCCCTGCACTGCCCTGGGTTTTCACATTTCCTCATTACAACAGAGAGCTAAAGCTGACATTTCACCCAAACCACTTTTCCTTTGCAGCAGTGGTGCAACAGCCAAGCAGAGCTCTCAGACTGGGCATGTGGTACTCCCAGGGACGTGGCTGTCGCTGTGTGAGGCCCTGCCATGGCATCAGGGGTTGTTCTGCTCCTCATCTCACCCTGCCAGTGAAGGGCTGGGACAGGGAAAAGCAGGAACTTCGGGATTTGGACCCAGTGGCCACCAGAATCCAGATTCTGCATTCTCCAGTGTTTGTAAAATGTTTGGCTAAAAAAAATCTGGGGTTTGGGGGTTTTTGTTTTGTTTTGTTTTCTTTTTTCCTCTCCTACACATCTTTCTAACAATATTAATCTCAATTTCAGTTCTACCAAACCTGTTGGCCACAGACCCATGGATAGGACCTGTGGTAAATGCAGAAAAAGGAAGAAACAGTGTTCTGAACATATACTTGAGGTAGGCAGATCTTCAATAGTCAGGTCAGATTTATTCATTTTGGCAAACAGTTCTGCTGTGGGTTTTAGGAAAGTATTTCCCTTGGGATGTGAGGCTCAGTCAGCAGTGTGTGCAGTCCACACACTCACTCACTTTGATCAAACACTACAGAAGAGAGAAGGACTGCTTGGACTGAATCCTATAAATCCCATTTCACTTCCCTGCAAATACTGGCAACCTCTTTGTCAAGCTTCTGAAAAAAACCAGAGCATCAATATTTGGCAACAGGTCTGATTGCTGAATTAATGCTGGTAATTATATTATTACTTTATCACGATTTATTACATTAAAAACCCTCCAATATTCAAGACATCTATGAACATTATTTTTGGAGGTGTCTCTGACTTGTTAAAAGTTTTCTCAAGTATCCAACAGTGGGTGTAGGCTTGCCTTCACACTTTTGATGTTTCTACCTCACAGCTTATGATTGATATTCCTATTTATCATCACATTTGAGTCAGAATCTGGGCTGATGAATGTTGCTGTTCGTTGTTTGCCTCCCACTCACAATTCTCAGCTTGATCCTAATGTCGATAATCCAGAACCTCGGACTTCTCTTTCACACCAGGCTCTGCTTACCAGTGCTTAATGGCTGCAGCAAGGAATTTTCTTTTCACTGACTTCTCTCAGGTAGTCTCTGCTTTAATGCAAATTTGTTATGAGAAGATGTTTACCTGTTTGAAAAAATAGACTAGCAATATGATGTAATACCTTCCTGAAAAATCAGAAATTGTTCATATCCCGATTTTATGTTCTGAGTCTGAGGTCAGGTTAAGAGTACTGAAAATCTTTAAGAAGCCAATGTCTATGCAGACCTGTACAGATGTCTCTTAAGGTGCTCTTCTTCCTGACCTCTTCCAATCACCTTTTACTTCTTGAAAATCTTGTCTGTTATTTATCTGAGTCTTTGCATTTCCCATGTGTTCTTATGTTTTGTTAGAAGGGAAAAAATAAATAAAATAATTTTCCCCTCAGGAACTCATGAGCACAGTTTTGCTGCACCAGCTTTATGATAAGTTGGCTTCAGGAACAACTGATGGGATATTACTCCTACTCTCTTCAGGTGAAAATCAGCTTTGTCTCTTAACTGAAATGTTTTAAGCTTGTTTTTGTCAGGTAATAAAATTATGTTGCTTTTTATAACTAAATGCCTTGTGATGTCTATTTCAAAGGCTGGCATTTCTGATGCACTAACACCCTGGGCAGGAAATAGTTATTCAGTTCCAAGTATAAACTCATCCACAGATGTTTGATAGATCTAAGAAAAGGTGGTCAAGGACCCTGGCACGAGGATGTGAATGCTCCACACCAACACCGTCCAAGAAGCTGTTTCAGCAGAGGAGAGAGGGGATATTGGCACCCAGGTTCATTTAGCAAAGTCAATATTCTTTGCATCTCATGGATAGTGGGAGCTTACAGGCTGAAAGCAATCAAATGGAGAAGCTTGAAAAATCAGTGAATTACAATAAAAAATTTTTGTAAGGTCTTCAGCAATTTTTTACTTTTTCTGTTTATCCGGAGTTTGAGTCTGTGCCTGTTTCTGGGATTCCTGCTCACATATTTCATTTTGTGCATTCACAAAAATGGTTCCCATTAGAGCTGCTTTTTTATTTAAATTTTTGTGAAACAGCACCAACAAATTTTTAACTTTATCTTAATTCTAACTGGTGTCACCTGACAATATTCAGTCTGCTGGTGTTCGTGGCCTCTTCAAAGGGTCTGTCTGCATATTTCTTGTACTGATTTTCCTCCTGGGATACTGTTCAGGCACTGATTAGGTTGCCTGAGCCAGGTTGTCCAAAGGGCAGGGGCAAATCTGACCACAGAGCCACAGAGCAGTGCTGAGCTCTCACTATGGGAGCTTGGCATCACAGGTGGGGTGCCAGCAAAATGTCCCCATGGCTCTGGGCACAGGGGTGGCTGTCCCCTGTCAGCTGAGGTGTCCCCATGGCTCTGGGCACAGGGGCTGCTGTCCCACAATGCTCCTTCCTCAGGAGAAATTCTCACCTTCACCTCGTCATCTGAGCCCGATGGGACTGTCCCAGCAGGGCCCCCTCTGTATGTCACCCCAGATGACCCCACCACTACCCTTGGGGTCTGTGGCATGGCTGTGAGAGGCCACCCCAACCCAGCCCATTGGCAGGTGGGTCTGGGAAAGGCCATTGCCTTCATCCCTCAGGACTCTGCCACAGGCAAGCAATGGCCAGCAGATCCCTGCCATACTGTGTTTTGTAGAAACTGAATGTTGCTTCCTTTCCTTCCTCCACTCTGTTTTATAAGCATTTATGTATTTTGTAAACATTTTCCAAATCATATTGTCTCTGCTGGCTCTTATAAGTAAACTCTGTTGTTTGTATTTTACCTCAGCCTGTCCTGAAGCCAATGTTGTTTTGAGGTGTTTGTCTCTCATCAGGAATTTCTTTGGCAAGGCTGTACGTATGTTTGGAATTTTTTTGTCTTTTTACTGATTCAAATTTTTATTTGTGTTTTCCAAATAGGAACATGAAGAAAACCCCTTCCTGTTCTGGATACTGGGTAACAAATGTCTATATGGAAATGTAATGGGGAATCCTTTAAAAGGGGAAAGTGTGGGAATGGCAGCAACATCCCACCAGAGACCTTGGTGGCTCCGGGGGTAGGGTCAGGGAGCTGTGGCTGTGTTGGTGCAGACACAAAGCGCTGCTCAGAATGCCAAGGGAAGGACTTTAACATGCTTCGTTTTCAGGTTATTTGCATGCTTGCAACTTCATTACTTACATGGATGTGCTGAGACTACCAAATCCTGATGCTTTTCTGTATTTGATGTCCCTGTAAGAGCTGCCCTGTGGTTTGGTACCTGTGGTGTGGAGTTCCAGCTGTTTCCATGGCAGCTCCATCACACCAGCCCAAGCTCATCCATTTTCATAAACTTGGATAGTGTCTCCTAGGAATGATTAACTACATGTGAAAATCCTGCTGGTGTTTTTGCACAGATTCCTTCAAAGAAAACACAGAGACAACATGCAATTTTCTGTTGTTCTGTTGTCAAAGCTCTGTGATTATTTTCTCCACAAACTGAAGGGATCCCAGCATTAACTTGCTGATTTGTAAACTGTCAGTGGACAATTTGCATCTTTGCTACATAAATGGATGGAAGAAGAGCACTTTTCTGGAGATGCTGAATGGAAATTAGTGCTCTCAGAGATGTTTGAAACCTGCATGCCCAGGAGGAGTGCTGGGGGACAGAGCACAAACTCTGCCAGGCATATTTCCAGTTTCCAAAACAGGTTGCGTCCTCAGAGGCCTGATTCAGAGATGCCCCCAGGACTCTTGTTGGAGTGGAAATTGCTTGAATCGTGAGCTGAAATATCTGAAGGTCTTCCATCCAAGATTTTTGTTTTCTGCCATGAGTGTGACAAAGAACAGCAGCCCCCAAAATGACTATTGCTTGGAACTTCTATTGGTTTTTGGTTGTTTTTGTTGAGGTGGTCTTTTTAAATGTTTCAGATGTTTCTGTTAAGGTCAGTGCTCAGGTAGAGCAGGTGGAGGGAGGTGAGCCTGCCCTTCTACACAGCACTGCTGAGGCCACACTTGGAGAACCGTGCCCAGGGCTGGTTTCCCAAGCACAGGAGAGACATGGACAGACTGAGGAGAGCCCAGTGAAGGGCCACAGACAGGAAGGGTCTAGAGCACCTCTGCTGTGAGGAAAGGCTGGGAGAGCTGGCACTGTCCAGTCTGGAGAAGAGGACGCTTCACAGTGACCCAATTGTGGCCTTTCAATACTTACAGGAGACACATAAAAAAGATGGGGACAGACATTTTAGCAGAGCCTATTGCTATTGGTCATGGGGTAATGGGTTCCCACTGCCAGATGGCAGGGCTAGGTGGGATACTGGGGAGGAATTCCTGGCTGGGAGGGTGGGCAGGCCCTGGCACAGGTGCCCAGAGAAGCTGTGGCTGCCCCATCCCTGGGAG